>OX453256.1:897702-1210202 GCA_949709985.1 Luffia ferchaultella | reverse complement strand
CTATCTATCTATCTATCTATCTATCTATCTATCTATCTATCTATCTATCTATCTATCTATCTATCTATCTATCTATCTATCTATCTATCTATCTATCTATCTATCTATCTATCTATCTATCTATCTATCTATCTATCTATCTATCTATCTATCTATCTATCTATCTATCTATCTATCTATCTATCTATCTATCTATCTATCTATCTATCTATCTATCTATCTATCTATCTATCTATCTATCTATCTATCTATCTATCTATCTATCTATCTATCTATCTATCTATCTATCTATCTATCTATCTATCTATCTATCTATCTATCTATCTATCTATCTATCTATCTATCTATCTATCTATCTATCTATCTATCTATCTATCTATCTATCTATCTATCTATCTATCTATCTATCTATCTATCTATCTATCTATCTATCTATCTATCTATCTATCTATCTATCTATCTATCTATCTATCTATCTATCTATCTATCTATCTATCTATCTATCTATCTATCTATCTATCTATCTATCTATCTATCTATCTATCTATCTATCTATCTATCTATCTATCTATCTATCTATCTATCTATCTATCTATCTATCTATCTATCTATCTATCTATCTATCTATCTATCTATCTATCTATCTATCTATCTATCTATCTATCTATCTATCTATCTATCTATCTATCTATCTATCTATCTATCTATCTATCTATCTATCTATCTATCTATCTATCTATCTATCTATCTATCTATCTATCTATCTATCTATCTATCTATCTATCTATCTATCTATCTATCTATCTATCTATCTATCTATCTATCTATCTATCTATCTATCTATCTATCTATCTATCTATCTATCTATCTATCTATCTATCTATCTATCTATCTATCTATCTATCTATCTATCTATCTATCTATCTATCTATCTATCTATCTATCTATCTATCTATCTATCTATCTATCTATCTATCTATCTATCTATCTATCTATCTATCTATCTATCTATCTATCTATCTATCTATCTATCTATCTATCTATCTATCTATCTATCTATCTATCTATCTATCTATCTATCTATCTATCTATCTATCTATCTATCTATCTATCTATCTATCTATCTATCTATCTATCTATCTATCTATCTATCTATCTATCTATCTATCTATCTATCTATCTATCTATCTATCTATCTATCTATCTATCTATCTATCTATCTATCTATCTATCTATCTATCTATCTATCTATCTATCTATCTATCTATCTATCTATCTATCTATCTATCTATCTATCTATCTATCTATCTATCTATCTATCTATCTATCTATCTATCTATCTATCTATCTATCTATCTATCTATCTATCTATCTATCTATCTATCTATCTATCTATCTATCTATCTATCTATCTATCTATCTATCTATCTATCTATCTATCTATCTATCTATCTATCTATCTATCTATCTATCTATCTATCTATCTATCTATCTATCTATCTATCTATCTATCTATCTATCTATCTATCTATCTATCTATCTATCTATCTATCTATCTATCTATCTATCTATCTATCTATCTATCTATCTATCTATCTATCTATCTATCTATCTATCTATCTATCTATCTATCTATCTATCTATCTATCTATCTATCTATCTATCTATCTATCTATCTATCTATCTATCTATCTATCTATCTATCTATCTATCTATCTATCTATCTATCTATCTATCTATCTATCTATCTATCTATCTATCTATCTATCTATCTATCTATCTATCTATCTATCTATCTATCTATCAAACAAACAAACTCTTTAGCTTTATAATAAGTATTTCTATTATATAGATTAATAGATTATAAGATAATAAGAAAATAAGATATTACTTAAAACCGTATCAAAGTCTATTGGTTTGGGAGTAAAAAGTTAACTAACAGAGGCAGACAGCGAATTTATTTTCTCCCGCTATAGTTTTCATATTTCGATAAAAACTGCTAAGATATTAATTTAAATTGTGTGGTGTAAAGGGCAATTATAATATGCATGAAATGCTTAAGACAACTAACGTATTTAATTTTATAAGGATTAATATCACGTTTAAAAAACATCTTCGCAAATAGTACATTATGGTGAACAAATTTGATTGTCATAAAAAAGGTTATAGTAAGTTAACCTTAAAAGATACACATATGCTGTCTCGGACTTTTGGTTAGGACTTTTAAAGGGGTACAATTCCGTAATACATGATTTTTGCTTAACATCAACCGTTTACGCAGCGCGCGCGACGGAAGCTCTCAAAAGGAATAATTTTTCCCGTTTTTGCAACATTTTTCATTGATGCTCCACTCCTATTGGTTGTAGCGTGATGTAGTATAGCCTATAGCCTTTCTCGATAAATGGACTATCCAACAAAAAAATAATTTTTCAATTCGAACCAGTAGTTGCTGAGATTTGCGCGTTCAAACAAACAAACAAACAAACAAACAAACAAACTCTTCAGCTTTATAATATTAGTATAGATTGTTACAATTCCATTAATCGATCGATTGAATCGATTGATGGTGTTTTTCGAAAGCTTCTTTACGACAATGGACATCACAGATGTTTTAGAATAAAATAATTAAAAGTCTGTATATTCATGGGTAGAACTAATATTATGTTAGTATTGATTGTTGATAATTTGTCTTTGCAACGTTTCACGTTTATTCTATTTAAATGTACTGGATAAAGTATAGAAACGAAATAAGGTGAGTGAATCAGTAAAAAATTTTAGACCGGCAGTAAAGTATACCTATATATTAGCCATAGCACGCTATTTGAAATGTCCAATAAATAAATACACAACAGTTAAGTATCTTATTCAAAAATACAAACGTAGTTTATCAGTTTGTTAATCAGTAAGGATAGTAATGTGATATATGTACACAAACTACGTTTTTAATGTTCACGTAAACAGTTGCAGTGTGCAGGCGCGTGATTAATGAGAAAATCACTCGGTACGACGCGACGCCTCGTGTCTTTGCGTACTGCTCATCCGTTTCACTCATTATCACTGAGACTATAATGTTTCAACCAGTGATATTGCATGGTTTTCATATGGCAATGGGTAATCATGTACTTACTTTATACTACACTGAAGCTCAAGGGTGGTTTTTAACCACGAATTATTTCAGAGATGGTGGGGTGTATGAATGTGTGTTCCATTGGCGTTGGCTGACAATGACAATGAAAAAGGTTGAATTGTAGTTTTTTTTTTAAAGTTATGAAAAAAGTGTAGTTGTTAAATTCTACATGAAAAAGCTCTCGTCCATTTTTTAAGTATAGGTAAGTCATAGACTGCGTTATGCTTGAATACTGAACAGTCTACACCAGTATTATTACTTTTGTCACATACATTGTGTCACGTTAGTTTTATGCGGTGGTTACCAGTTATACGTTCTTCTATTCAACATTACAAGGTCATATGTTATAACCTAGAACCAGTAACATAGAACCTTGTAGCACTGAGTCGACGTGAAGGAGTTTAATAAGCAACATTTGAGTTGCTTTTTGTTTGAGATTCAATAGTTTGACTATGTTGACTTTGCTCACTGACCGATTGGCTGAGTGGTGAGAGACCCTAACTGCGGAGGCAAAGGTCGCAGGTTCGATTTCCGCCCGGGACAAATATTTGTGTCTACTTGTAAAACATCTATTTCTTCCGTGTCTCGGTGTAAAATATGTGTAGAATATTTAAGTACATACATCAGTCTTCTAGTATCCATGATACAAGCATAATACTCGCTTACTTTGGGACTAGATGGCACTGTAGGTATAGGATATCCCAGGTATAATAATAATTATTATAATCAGTTTAAACTCGCACCACATAAAAACGTTGTCACGTAAATACCTACGGCCATAGACGACACATACCACATTATTTATTTTTTCTAGAATATAGTATCAGATACACATTCGCTTCGCTTTAGTTTCATTATTCATACGTGGTAGTGGGTTGACAAATCATGGTATAAATCAGGCTCGGTCGCTGTCGCACGCGTACCTACGTTATTAAAGCGTTAAAATTCATTGGATCCCTGTTTCCAATTATTCAAACTATTGCCAAATTATTCGTCAAATTCATTATCTGAACAAACATCGAGAAATTGGTATTTCGAGAAAGTTCTAATGCGTTTAGTTGTCGATTTATTACAATGGGAATCAAAGAAACGAGAAATTAAGTAAAGAAGAACGCATCCTCATAACACGTTGTAATCAAATATTCAGTTGAAATACTTCAATTATACATTTTTATATTATTCATAGTATAATAATAGTACTTTAATACGTGGTACATCCCATACAGCTCCATCTAGTCCCAAAGTAAACAAACATTATGCTTGTGTAAGGGGTACTAGACAACCGACATAAAAATACTTACTTATATTCTTTATAATACATAAATATTATATTTTTACACCCTGACACGGAACAAATAAACTTTGTTCTTTGAGAAAGTTCTAATAGTTAAAATAATGACATATTTATGGTATTATTCATTTAGTGTCTTGATCGCCCGTTGCTTTACTGATAGTGAAACATCGTTATATTTAAAGAACACTTTTCACCGAAGAGCTTTCAAACTTTTTACAGTGTAACTTCAGTGAAGTCGTCACTAAATTGACTAGAATATACACAATTTAATTTAAATATCAAATCAGAAGAGTATATAGATGTAAGGAATAAAATTATAAGAAGTCACGTCCGTAAGGAAATCAAATTCATAACGCTTTATCGAGGAGTAAAGTGCTCTCAGATAAATTTATTCCATTTTCGTTTTGAGTATTTGTTTATTCAAGGTGATTGGGTTTCGTGTATCTTTAATATCTGAACAGTTGAGTTTTTATCACGACAAAGACATGATTTTGCAAATGTACTACTCGCGAGCGGATTATTTTTGCATATTTTCTTGTAATGTCAATCGGATTTAGTGATATATTTTAAAGCATTAGTATTTGAAAAACCGGCCAAGTGCGAGTCGATTCGCCCATAAAGGGATCCGTACCACTGTACAATATTTAAGCGTGTTGTTTTTTTTTTAATTTTTAACTTAATTTTAATTTTATTATTTGTTGTTTTAGCAGTCATAGTAGTACCATTCTACAAGAAAACTTCAAGTCTAAGCAATGACCTCATAACCACCAATCATCAGAATCGTTAAAAAAGGAATTTCTTTAATTTTTATTATTTATTCCTATATCAGCTATAGTAACACATTCACTGTGAAAATTGATAAGAACTATCACACTAGACGCACAATACCAGAACTATCAGTAGAAAGAGGAAAAAAAATATATATGATGTGAATCAATAACGACTTAAAAAAATAATTAATTAAAAAATTAATTTTAAAGGTTCCAAACTACACTGGCCTGAAAAACTCATCACTCAGTAAATGTCTAGCTGACCGAACACTACTAGTGCCATAGTAGTATATTTCTTCTTCATCAGCGTCTCTTATTTTTATCACTTTCTTCCCTATTTTTCCTCACACTTTTCAAAAGTAATGTGCACAAGCCGCGATAAATCACTAACATCTGTACAAAATATATTATTTGAAAGTTTAACATTTACAATTTAGCAATTTTATGCGTAAGTACCTAGGGCCCAACCGAGCACATAACGATAGGTAGGTGCTTACTATAAAATATTTTTCTGGCACGCTTTCTTTGTGATAATTCGTCCTTAATAAATACCCCTTGAGGTTTTTTTTTAATAATAAAACACAATCACAACGACGTCTAGGTCCCAAACTAAGCATTTGCTTGTATTTTGGGTACCAAGCGAAGACACCACATACATATAACAGTATTAATATTCTCATATAAATACTGACCCGACCTGGGATTCGAACCCGGGACCTCCAGCTTCGCAGGCAGGGTCGCTGCCCACTAGGCTAAGCGGTCGTCGAGCGGTTTAAAATAACATTTTGTTTCCATTTAGCAGTCGTATGTTATAATTAGACCGCAATAATATTTTGTTAAGACTGAATAGAAAGTCTTGATTACAAAAAAAAATATGACAAAACCAGGGAATTAGTAGTTTTGACTTAACCTGCTTTATGTACACGCAAACCAGCGTTGCCGTTCTGTAGGGGTTTCAAATAGATAAGTCAGGGTTCCGAATTTTAATCCAGTTAATAGTCGACGACTGCGATGTACGGCCCGGTACAAAACACACTACACAAAAGCAAACAAATAGGTTGAACCCTATAACGGTTTGTAATGTGTATGTATTCTAATAAAACATAAAATTAAAAGCACGTTATTTTTACGTGAGAGAAAAGAAACGAACTTAATTTTCTTGTATTTAATTTAATTAAATGATGCTGATTTTATTATTCATATAGTTTGGCTATTTGTCGCAAGATGGCATGAAATAATATAAAAACAATTTTATGTTCTTGATATAAAGTTTACATTTGAATACTAGTACAAAATTATTTGAAAAAGGTTAGACTCCGATTAGAGTATAGTTACACGTATAATGAGATATAAAATTATAAATACGATATATAAAGTCATAAAAACTGGTAAGATAATGATTTATCATTCATTCAAAATGGTCATTTCTCAAAATGAACCTTATGAAGAACATCAATTTTTTTATTTTGAATTCATGGATACATGAAATTGATAGTAATATTTTAAATTTTTATGTGTTTCAAATGGATGTTAATACATCCTTATATACACCTTCACACTCACCACGAAAAAACATATATATTAATTTTAAGCATAACATAGGTATAGTTTCTACAATAATTGGGAGAAAACCATGGAGAGAGCAAGGAACTTCATCACTCTTGTGCAAATTGCTACATCAATAAAGATATTATAATTTTATTATTATAATTAAAATTGAAATCGTTCTAGATTTTTGCTATAATTTATTACAATATCAGGCATAAGGAACCGACGTATAGAAACTGGTTTCACTACTCACAATAAACAAAAAAAGGTTAATCGGTCTGTATTTATATGTATAACTTATTAATATGAAATAGATCTTTAATTTAATTAACTTTAGGAACCCCCTTCAATTTTATACTTTATTTCATTTTTATTTTTTGTTGTTATCGTGACCATGGTAATTAATACACACTCCATGTAAATTTCAAGTTTAAACAATGATCTCACAATCATTAATCACCAAAAAACGTCGAATAAAACCGTTTATTCTATGAGGATTCCTGTAAATTTTAACGTTATTTTATTTTTATTATTATTATTTGTTGGCATAGTGCTCATAATATACTTTGTGAAAATTTCAAGTGTTTAACTATTAGCTTTCTGACGATACAGGCCTGTAACTGACGGACGGACGGACAGACGCAGGCATAGTAGTAGGGATCCCGTTGGTACCCTTTGGTTAAAGAACCCTAAAAATGGTGATTGTGTATTGATTGTGTTGGGGCCATTTTGAACGTCAATTAAATTGCTTTGCTATACTTTTTTCATTCGCTGGTCTGGCTACACTGATTCCACCCAAGCCCGTTGTGAGTGACACAAGCTCTGCGGGCGCACTGAGCCGTCAGCGAGTCAGCGAGTGTCGGCGTCATGTCAACCCCGAATTAATCAACTACATTCTGGCCGAATGCATTTTTCATTTAATCCATCAACTGTACCTCGTTTGTTGAGCCAGCAATCAATAGTATCAAAGGACATAATACTGTTATTATAATTTTATACTTTATTATAATACTATATTTTTGAACAATAGACTATGATTTTCTCTATCCCCGTGATATATTTATGACTAGCTATGCGCACGACTTCGTCTTCAGGGACTTAAGAGGATTACGAAGTGACAAATTTCCATACAAATGGCGTTAAAGGCACCCCAGCAAACCTTAACCGATTGACGCAAAAAAAATGGTATTTAGATCAGCAAAAACTAGGTTTATTCATTTTTTATTTATTAAATATTTTCATACATCGATGGATAACATCACAAGGAAAAAAACTTAAATGTGATAATTAAAATTACCGATAACGCCGTTTGTATGGAAATTTGCCACTACACAATTCTCATAAATGCATCTCAGCCGATTATAAAACACGAACTGTTTGTTGCTATGTTAAACAATTTACACAATTGTTTTGGTGTTTGTTAATTGGGCAGGTTATAGACTTGATTCGGTGATGACCTACATTTACGTTTACTCACGTCGCTAACTTATAAAAGGCACATTCCCTTGATCCTTGTGGTCGATTTTGATAAAACAAATACTTCATGTTACTTAAAATAAAGCTTCATATTTTACGGTTATTATATTTTAAATCAAATGAGTGGCTTTTACATAATGCGAGTACAAACAAACAAACCGCCAAACAGACAAAAGATTCAAAAAATTGCTTTTTTCTTTCTATTACGTATTTCTCGTGTCTCCAATTATTTTTCTGCAAAAATCGTTAATATACAAACACGGAAAGTCTACGATTTTATTATATGTGTAGATGGATAAGTGAGGTGGTGAGAGGATTTTCCTTTAAAAAACATGCCTGGCATGTATAACTGTATGTAAAATTTAATAAGATGTGCTTTTGAAAGCTGTAATATAAACAAATTGTGAAGTGAACTGGATGCAATTTTCAATATTATTTAGTAGAACTTTTAGTGATCAATTACAGTGAATTTTTGGCATCTAATGATCGATCCTGAACTTTTAAAGTTGATTTGGCGGTTTCAGTACTAATTCATATGACAGAACTTTGACATGAATACGTCATTCTAAGGCATTAGCAAGAAAGACAGATAGATAGATGGATAGGAAAAGAAAAATTTGAGATTTGAAGATTCAATTAAGGAAAATATGGAAAATTGACAGAAACCAAACATGATGTCTAAATAATCCAAAAGAGGTTTTTTTTAATTCTGTTGCATATATGAAGTATCGGTATATCAGTAATAAATATTTTTACTCTGAGACCAGCCCTGCTGTTCTAAGGGAACAGGAAAGTTTAGACTTAGGTAACTGACTGCTATTAAACTGATTTTATTATTTAGTATTTTTCATAAAAATATGATTATCTATTTAGCCTGTAATAAATAAAATATGTTGATTTCATTTTTGGTCTTCAGGTGAAAAACCCTGTTATACGTCAAAGGCGAAAGCGGTCTATAATCTAGGAGAGATAAACAGTTGCTTGCGTTTGGGCCATTTATAAAGGTGAGTCATTTCTATGAAACTTCTTCACTCGTTTGACTCATATTTTGTTAAGGAAAGCATATTTAAATTAGCATTACAAATCACGAAGTAAAAATAATTGAACCATTTTGAACAAATTGAGAAGAGTTTGGACCGTTAAATGATTTTCATTTAATATTTTGTACGTATTCGGACCTGCTAATAATGTTTTTATGTAAATGATTTTAATTTAACATTCATTTTCCTTATTACTGCTCCGATTTTATTGTTTTTTGGATCCATTCCAAATGGTGTAAATAGACTTATTGCGATACGAACGTGATCGAGTTTTGAATAATATTTGTAATGGTAGATAATGTAACTTTGAATAATGTAACTAATTATGTAAATAAATAAAACGATTTAATGTATTAAAATTATCAATAATGTTTATTTTCACCTGTTTTACGCTTTCCTCGGTGATGTTTCATTTTTACAGATACGTTACACATGTGGCAAAGTAAGTTAAGATTCTACAAGTAGAACATCTTCATGATAAATAGGCGACACAAGTGGGAAGAAGCGGTGCGGTGGGGCAGAAGACGCTTGCTGTCGATCTCTATAGCGAGCGTCGCAGGAACAAACAGGGTTAGCACGTCATGCGTCATCATGCGCTCCCGCAGCTCAAACACCTATACCCGCCGACTTTGTACTGTTATTTATTCCGTATCCGTTTTTTAATGGGTATTTAATAAATTTATTTATTATTGTTAATGGTTTTTTAATAAAGTATTTTCAAAAATTTAAAGTAGTAGGCAAATTTCACTGTTCTCTCTTGTGTAGGTAGGTATTCGTGTTTAAATTTAATAGGTTAATAATGACTTTTTAGTAAAAAGGTATTAAAAAGTCACAGAAGTCTACGTGTGTTTAACAAATTTGATATGTATGCGAAGCTACGTACAAAAAGATATTTGTTCGTAAGTATGCGATGTCGACGTCCCTATACGTGTCTCGCGCTGAATATTAGTAAACCAGCAGTCGTACCGAATATGTCTTACTTACTCGGGGCCGCGAGCTCCAAGCTTTGCAGATAGCAAACGTTAGTTTTCTTAGGCCAGCTAACTCAAAATTAGTTATAACATCCTATACCTTTGCTACTTCAATGGCAACTATCCACCTGTCAAAATGTTACAATTTCTACAATTCTAAATTTATATCGTTCGACTAACGACAATACGTCGTAAACGACAAACCCCCAATTTATCAGGAGAAGAAAAAAAAACTGTTTTTGTACTATATTAGATGTAATTTATTACTAAATAAAATGTAGAATAGGTTAAATAAATGATTTACGTATATTAACATTACGTTTAATCCATAATTTACTTAACTTTAGTTAGCTAAAGTTAATAAATTATGTTAACTAAATTAAATTAGATTTAGTTAATTAAATTAAATTAACTAGCTGTGGGTTACGAAATTCAGTATAAACTACTTATTTGCAATGTTGGTTAACACTAGAGTACACGCGCCTCAGAATGGTACATGAGTGCACGCACGGGTGACAGGTGTCACCCTTCTATACACTACGTACTTTGCTAAATAGTTGAAATTTTAATAAAATAACTACAAATTGTGAATTTCTTCTTTCTTTTTATTTCATCTTCATTTTTATCATATAATAAGATTAGAATAACAAAACTTTTCTTCTTTCCTTATAATTAAAAATAAAAACAAATCGTATTAAAAAATGACCAAAAAAAATAACTTTGAGATGAAAACATTCTTACTCTAAAATTTAAAACTTAAAGTAAGTAATTTTAACACATTTATAATCTAGAAATATCAACTTAAACAAATATAAATACAAAATTAAGTTGAGCACAGTCAGGGCAGTAGCTAGTTTCATGATCGAGCAAATGCGCACTTGTTACAAACTTTACGAGCTCTGATACAAAAAAAACATCGACCCCTGCCAACCCTTACAGGCAACGTTTGTTCAGAGGGATAATCCTCAATACCTAAAAGTTGCCTAGGTCTTAGTTTTATTGCCTTTGGCAAAGTATGCTGAGATATTCTACACTCTATCAGCGGTCGTTATTTGCGACGAACCACTTTTGATTCAAGATTATTGATCTGATAAATAACTAAAACAGTTATGCCAGCCATATTGATCAAATTGTAAATAGTGTGAGAGGCCAACGGCGACTATTTCGGGTTACGTCGTAGTGTACTGACAGCACATTTCATATAAATCTTATTTAAAAAATGGTACAAGAACACACGCACGGGTGACTATTGTCACCCCTCAACTTTGAAAGGCTACCTCTAAGACGTTCGTGCGCAGCAAGAGTCGGTACGCCTCTGGGGGAGGAGGGGGGGGGGAGCGTCTTGTCCTTGAGGAATAAACGAGCGCGCTTGCACTTGTCACGATGCGTTTCCAAAATATACTATTTTTATTGTGTTGCGTGCGTTCTAGTGTTAAGACATTTTACTAAAACATTTTTTATAAAACAATGGGCCAATTGTAGATTACGATATTTTGTTTGTAGGTGTGTGGAATACAACTGAAACGATTTACGCAAAAACATTTTTTTTTAAATTTGTGGGTTATGACCTATTGCCGTCAGTCGAACGACATGTAAGTACATCGATAAAAATTAGGCTTCAATGTGTATTGTGTACCATCCCTATAATTGTTTACTACGAAATAATAAAGTAATTAGTTTAAGCATTCCTCAGTAGGAAATATATTACTTAGTGAAGTACGTAATACATGTATTTCTTGCTTAAACAAGTTTTCTAAAATTAGTACTGTCATTAATTTTGATTTGAAGGAGGATCTATTTGTCCGGCAACCGGCTGATAACATATTTTTATTTATGCGGCTAAAATTATTTGTTTCAAAAAGCTGGCTGCTGCTAGTCTCTCAGCTCCGAATCGCTCCTCGCACTGGTATAAGAAAAACCTATTCTAACTTATTATTTCTGAAATAGTAGATCATCAACCTGTTTTGGTCGAATTCTAAAGGGCGATATCTATTGGGATTTATTCGATTGACCTATGTTATTATTACGTGACTATAAATTGTCTCAATATGAAACGTGTCTCTACAAATTTCGTCTTTCTTGAAAATCATTTACAAGGTATACAATTTTCGGAATACATAATATGAATATAATTCTCACATTATTTTCTTTTACTTATCCATCCAAAGGTTGTCTGGAAGAGCTTGCTTATTTAGATTTTTGTATAAATTAATTTTTAGAGTACAATAACAAACATTATTATTAAAAAAAAATTATGTTCGTCCATTTACTGAATTAATAGTCACTTCGGTAATTTAATGCCACAGTCGAGAACTTAAAAAAACACTTTTACAAAAATGTTTGCTTAAATAGCTCGAAATAGCTATGTGTCAAAGAAAAATGAAAAGAAACGACGGTATTGTGTCTTGCAGAGCTATCGCGCCATATCTTTCATTTAGCTCACAATGCACTCACGTAGGCGCGTCCAACTCATGTTTTGTTCTGGATCAAGCTGCCAGTGCATTTGTTTGCCTGAAGGGTTTTATGAACTTGAATCTAGTGGAAATTTCTTGAAACTGCAAATAAAATGTTGTAATTATTATGCAAGAGACACGACATAACCTAGCTGGTCTGATCTGGCCCGATCAGGGCATCAGTAAATCAAGTACCTATTGTATCCGCATTAGACCTGATTTATAGTTTGATTTCGTATATTATGTTATCTGAAAAAAAACCGGATGTTCGGCTGAACGTAGTTCAAACTCATAGAGCATGTAGAGCTTACCGATATTAATACAAATTTCAGGTGAGCAGATGGTACAATCTGACGGTTACCGAGAAAGACATACTTAAAATTTCTTGTTTTTTTTTTCATTTATGTTTTTCACTTTTTTTAAGCTCCTTGTTTAGTAACTGAATGATCTGATCATACTGAGGAACAATTCAGTTTATGTGTAGACGTTTGGTGTAATATATGTTACGACAATACCTGGACTGCACCTTTGTTGTTTCTGGGATGAAGATTTTTATGTTATTAAGATGAAATTTTACTTTGCGTCACCAGACTTTGTAAGTGTATTGAAATTACCAATTTGCCTACTAATTAATGAAAAATTAAACGCTAAAATTTAGTACCTTTTATTTTTCGATGTTAAATGAAATTCTTTTAAATTTGTATGGTATTTTCGGTATGAAAATTTGATATGAATGAATTAAAATACCAATAATAACAATTAGGTCATTTATTCCTTCACGGGTAAAACAAATTTTAGTTATGTAATTACATAACTAAATATATATTGTGGTTGTGTCTATAGAACCCTCGGTGTGCGAATCTAGCTCGCACTTCACCGTTTATTCATATTGATGTTGTGTTTGTGTTCTTGATACCTCTATTGCTTAATCAAGGTGAGTATAGATTCTCCGCTTACAGGAAATTAAATATTTACTGTGTTAATTGCTTAAAGTATCGGATGCCTACCAAAATTAAGTAAATTTTGAAGATAATTTACGTTGTTGTATTTTAAGTTTTCATTATTATAATCAGAAATAATATTATATTATTACTTTCACGAGAACACACTGTGAACGTAATTCATTCTATTTTATTAATAAATCATTTCTCTCTTGTAGCTTTGGTTTTAATATAAGCTTACGACTGTATACATTTAATTTGAAGCGAAAATAATAATCTGTAGTTATAAATAAAATTGAAATGTCAGTCTGTGAGTTCAAAGTAAATGTTATTCACGCGGTTTCTAAGCGAAGATAACTCGCTTTGATTCAACTTTGTACAATATATAGATGAAAAAATTAGTTGACAATACCATTGGGAAGCTCTCGGAGGTGGCGGAAGCCCTAGGTGTAGGAACTGCTAAATTCTGTGTCTTTCATCAGTAACTCTGTCTGCCGTTTTGAGAATAGGCTCTGAAACAGGTGATCGAATTTTGAAAACGCTTTCAGGAATTGTTGTGGCTATTACTTCTTTAATCTACTTTTTGTTTCATCTCGATATTTTAAAGATTTCGAAGATAAATAATTACAATTTATTTAATAATTAACTTTTATTTCAATATACCTACAGGCCTTGTGGGAAGTACATAATAGAAAATTTTTGTAAATTTTCTTTAGTATCTTGAAACTATGAATTTTAAAATTGTAATAAAAATGTAACTGTCTTTTAGTAATATGATGAACTTGATATTAGTTTTTTATTTAGTTTTCTGATTTGTTTCGAAAATTAAACCCTTAAAATGAGAACTCATTTATCGTTTAGGTTTTTCTGTAAGATATAAAGTCTATATGATTTGTTATTTTTTTAAATTAAAAAAATCTCCAGTGTTTTCGGAGGTATGGCCATTTCTTTTTTATTTTCATTAACATTATCACTGGAAAATTATAAAAAAATATATAATTGTATTTCTTATTATTAGCATTATTATTTGATACGCAACATGATGCACTAGAGAAAAAAATTTATTTATTATACGTTTAGACGAAAAGAATTCAATCCTTACGAAAGTTATGAAACAAATTATCGTAGAAATACAAGAGCAGCAACTCCCAGCTACATGACATTTCGAAACTAAGCTGATCTCTGTGGTAAAATGAACGAGTCAGCAAACACCAAGCCAACAAAACCGTGATCTATTCTCAGTAGTGTTATAATTTCGACACTTCGTAATCGAGATGACGAATCATACTTTGACTACAAAGAGAGATCTGTCTCCGTAATTCGAAGCAGAAATGTTCAAAATGATATCAAAACTGTCTCCTTAAAACTTTTCAGACTAAATTCGTTATTCGTTGTCCTTTAAAGGTCACGGTGGAAAGTATTTTGACGAACATTTTCGTTTAAAAAGAAATTAAAGTTTTATAAATTTAGTTTTAATTAATTGACTTATGAACTCCACTCCGCTCCTTTAATTTTTATTATGACAGCGGGTTCATGTGTCGCTTAAAACACATTAAAACACACAAGAAGTTCTTTACGTGTTAATTTTGTTTAAAAAAAAATATTTAAAAGCATGACGTAACGTTTAAACTGATAGTTAATTCATTCTTTCCATCTGTGTCTGTCCATTTGATTCGACTGTCACATTGAAGATTGAATCGCATACTCCGCTTGTGAACACGTTTTATTCAGAAAGATTTTTTGATTACTATGAAAATTTATATGAAATTTTATCAATAGAATGTTATATGGGTGAAAATAATAGAATACGTGTTATTTAATTTTTGAATACAATAAATGATAATAATAATAATACATGAGACATCCCACACAGCGCCATCTAGTCCCAAAGTAAGCAAGTAAAAATTACGGTGGAAAATTAAAACTAGACCATACAGTTTGCATTCAAACATATATTCACTTAATAAATTTGGATCAATTTGTTAGACATCCATTCGAAATCCCCTAAACAAAACAACATTAACAGTACTTTTAACAGTAAATTAGAGTTTTGCACATTTTCGCATATTGTCTATTATTTTTTTTGCAGTGAAGTATCACGTCTCACTTCATCAAATTTAATGCACGTTTGTTTTGCACTTTTAAACCCTCGAGGCTTTGTACTTCCTTCATATAAACGCATCGTTCATATAATTGCGGTATGAGAACATTGTATACAAACGATGGCGCACAAAAGCGCACAAGAGCACAAAATCATGAACTAGCGACTCGTGGGAATACGCGAGCAACTGACGAATTGATACACCAGCGGGATGACCGTCACCGCTATATCCGCGGTCGCTTCTGTTTTTACGTTTGACTTGGTAACCAAGCTATACTGATAATTCTTTTGGAAATTTATTGCATTGTTAAGATATGACTTATGTATATATATTTTTCATTAATAGGATCTTTGAATAATGGAATGTTGATTAAAAAATCTTCTGTATGTCCGAAAGTGCGAACATTCTTGCGTCTTCCAAACACTTTCGAATTAAATTAGTCATCCTTTATTTTTCACCACATATTCTGGAGTAAAACCAGCGATAACAACATAGTGTTAAGATTACAGACAAATGGCAAGCTTTTATAATTTTTTTTACTTATTTCTGTTTCACTTAGTCCGGTACATTCTAACATTAGGTAAATTGGTAGTAATACAATAAAACTAGTAAACCTGTCAGAAACGACTGATGTCTTTCGGTGTATTATAAAAAGAAGCTACTACTTATTATAGCGGTGACCCTGATGTCACATGACGTGAAAGTTAGACCATGAACGTTTAGTTCTATGCGTTTTTAGCCAATATAGAATTTGCTTTGAAACAAACATTAAAATATAAAAAGGCAGAGCATTTAAAAACCTCAAGATTCCATAACAATGAGTGCTGCGACACGACACGGCACACGGCACGTTAACGCAGGCCGACATCCGTCACGTGCCGGCGGCTGATGGATGACGGCGACCCGCTCGTCCTCAGGTGATTTATTATGAAAGTTTGCGAATTAGCCCAAATTAGGAGATACGCCGTCTGTCTAATTTAGGACAAAAGTGATGTCTTGTGTTGCCCTGAGTTGGTCGAGATACGGTTCGGAACGACTAATTCTTTTATTTGAACTGTATGTATAGTCTAAAATAGGACCGTTAAATTTTCCTACTAAGAAATGAAACTGTAAATTAGAATTTAGAATCATCTAAGTTAAGGAGCGTGTTTTATTCGATTGGGCCGAAAAGATAGTATACGTTTTTCACAGGTTCTAATTTTACTCAAATTCAATGTACCTAAATAAATATTATTGTGATGCATTTTGTTTTATTTGTGTGTGTATGGGTGTTTCCCGGTAGCTACGCAGGCGGTGGCTACGCAGGTTAAAAAAGCACACCCATTATAAAAAGGCATACATTCGGTGCCCGGTCGAGCTATTGATGGAGAGCTTGGAAATAGAGTAGAGTAAAGCAGGAACTCTACATAACAAGGCAAACTGGATTGGCAGGCACTCTACACACCACTATGGGCAGGTACCTACCTGCGCGTTTGGCCAGCGGGCTGATGGAGGCAGCTGCAACGGCCTGTTTGGTCCGCTATCTTGGTCCAGATACGCCGGCGCCAACTACGCCGCGCCGGCTTAAACATGGTGAATGATCGCCGCTGCGCGTTGTTATGACGCGCAAAACGTACCTGAGAGGATCCTGTTTCCTCTGCTCCCACGTATGACAATTGCAGCTGCAGAGGTGGGCGAGCCATGCCTTCAAATTCGAGGTAGCCGTCGCGTCCCAACCCAGTCTGCCGAACCGACTGCTGCCAAAATTATACACACCATTCTTAGTAATAATTAAATAAATTAAAGTAATTAATGCCCTTGATAATCAAGTTTAACAGGCTGACGCTGTATTACAAATTTGGCATTGTAAAATTCTTTTGTTGTTGTCGCTATAGAAGAGGTTTCGACTCATTTTAGCGCCAACGAATAACCCCTAGAATAATATAGCCTACATCAATTTTTTGTAAAAATTGTGGCATATTTACATCTAGGCTTTTAAGAAATATTCATCATTATTGTTAACTTTTAACGCCGTTTGTACATAAATTTCCATTACACACTTCTCTAAAACAGTGACATTATATGCAGTTTATTTAAAATTTTGCTAATTATGTCGTGATTTCGAATTACACTTGAGTAAATTTTTAGACTACTTTTATAGGTCCCATCCTCATAAATATTGTAAAATAGAGAACAAGAAAAACTAGAAATGAAATTTAATATTTGTACTCAAAATTACAATCATTTACATTACAATACACTTAGAGAACAGTAAAAAATATAAAATCGACTTTTAAGTTACGAAATATTCGCTCAATACTATGAGGGGTGTCCCACACACGATTCCTTTCAATCAATGGTGCACAACTTTACGTGCATCAACACATTGTGCATAATATATTAATAGTCTATATGCTGCACTGGAAAAATATCTGGTCAGGATATCGAGTTTACGTATCTCAGTGAATATGAAAGTTAGTTAATAGACTTGTATTTAAATACTTATTGGTTGCATTGTACTGTCCTACTCTCATGCAACTTTTTGATAACATGCTAACAATGCTAACAATTGGTTGGTCGTGCGAGCTATTACGCTGTTGTTTTGCGACACAGTACGACAGTTGGCTTTATTTCGACTACTGTATAGAAGAGATCTCCGATCTGAGGATTTTTTCACCAGTGAGTAAGTTTGTCTTGCGACATAATTTTGGGTTACATTTTGCTTCAGTTTGGTGGGACTTGTTTCTGTTTCTACAAATAATATTTAAAAGCATCGCAATTTGAAAATATTCTGAAACAATAATACAACAAGAACGTGTACTCGTTGTATTATTATTCTCTAATATATTCTTAGTCTTTCTAAGACTGATTATATTACTTAGTAACCCTTATTGCTGGTTCTAATTTTTCTAAACTTAAATCTGTTACTTGTAATGTAAATAAAATGTATATCTGTGGCATGCATTATACTCATTATGATAATTATTATAATCAAGTCAAAATGCCGCACATATACTGTGTCACACACAGAGTATTATTTATTTCGGAACGTAAAGCAGAAACAGGCCATACATAAAGTTCAGTTAATCAAGTTAGTGAAATCAAATATAAATTAATGGAATCGCCTTTGGGACATCCACAATAGTGGTAGTCGAATATGAGCTGAATTCTATTGAGAACCAGTAAAGCAGAATCTTAATATTTGGAAGTATAGTTCGGTTAGTTTTGCTTTATTTTATCCGCATTGAAAGTACTAGAAACTACATGGATACATTAACTTATTACTTTGATCTGTAATTTTGGTGGCACAATTTTTTTAAAAGTGTTATTACAACCAAAGTATTTGTTCAAAATAAGTGCCTCATACATCATTCTTTCTATATCAAGAGCTGTTCGTTATTATTAATAATGTTTTTTTTACAGTTTAAGAAAAATATGCGCCACCGAAATGGCAAAAAAATCTTACTTCAAAAATTGACCCGCTTAACATTTTCTTTTGTAATACACAACAAACATAAAGATGAGATTGAGCTGTTTTGATGTAATGTAAGTAAAGGATATGAAAATAGTCCCCATTACAGCGAAGAATGACAATACACTCGAAGATTTAAAGAACTTTTGATCTTTCTTACACGTGAAAATCGTACAGTAACCTTAGGTATTAGGTAAAGGGTTTTGTACTCACGTACCGTAGTGTAAGGTCGTCCTTCGTCCACTTGGCGTGTGCACGTGTCGCCTGATGGATGACTGGTCCTCATTCTAATTTATTGTAGGGCTCGTATCACGGGAGACCGCGTTTATGTCCTTTGTACTGTAGATACTAAATATATCTTCGTGTAACACTTTGGTATTTATTTTATTGTGTTGGATATGGCACTATATGATTTTACCTTTGTTTAAACACTGTTCCAAATTAACATTAGGAAAAAAGTTAAAATAAAAAAAATAGCTAGCTTTCGTCATTGTCACATTGTTTTTCAATTTATGAAAATAACTGAAAGTAATGAAGAGTTTCGATATGTCTCAGATTTTTATGACAAAAAAAAAATGCGACACTAGCTGCAAAAAATTGGTGCTGCTAACAGATCTAAATGCAGTAGCAGTAAAGGTGGCACAAAGTAGATTCAAGCAGAGGACTATTAAATACTAGAGATGCCACGAATATTCGGCAACTATTAGGGATTCGGCCTATTCAGCCACTTTTTTTGCTATTCGGTATTGGCCGAATAGTACGTACTATTCGGCCGAATACCGAATAGCATATCATGTAAAAAGAGACATGTTGTTTTACTCAAAATTATGTATTTATTTCCAAAATACAATTAAATTGAAAATGAACAATACAATTGAAAACAATTGAAAATGAACTAAGGAACAAACTTCTTAGCAAAATAGTAATTAAGTTTCACTTTACGTATTATTTGTATACTAACAAAGCGCTCCGTGACGCGATTTACTCGCAATTGAAACAAATACAAACAATATTTGCTTGCACCTCGCCCCGCGCGCCCGCCGTCGTCGCCTGCCGCGCGAACGCAACGAGAAAAACAGGTTGTGGCTTGTTTTATTCCAGCTAACGCGCCCCCACCAAGTATGTACTTCGCGCCGAATATTCGGCGCTTCGGCCGACAGCGTTGCCGAATATTCGGTATTCGGTATTCGGCCAATTCACTATTCGTGGCATCATTATTAAATACTAGCATAGAGAAGCCACACTGTCGTGTAGGTGTGAACATTTGTTCTTTCGCGATGAGTCATGGAGCTATAAATTCACACAAGGTTGTCACTTAATATATAATTTAATCGGTTTATTTATTTTTTACTTTTGGATGCTATAATATATTTTTTCATTAGGTATTAATTGTCGGGGAACTATAAAATGAAATAAAAAAAAGATTTAATTAACATAACTTCATTTTTTAAACACAAAAGAGTTAAACTATAGCTATATATTATGTATGTCACAACTGTCATTAAATTTAATTTAATGTTATGAAAGTTCATGAAATGTCAGAA
The DNA here is from genome assembly GCA_949709985.1 of Luffia ferchaultella. Taxonomy (NCBI): domain Eukaryota; kingdom Metazoa; phylum Arthropoda; class Insecta; order Lepidoptera; family Psychidae; genus Luffia; species Luffia ferchaultella. The sequence continues at coordinate 1,189,485 of OX453256.1, read as the reverse complement.
AATGTGTAAAATGTCAAGAAAGGTCATTAAATGTCGTGAACGGTCATTAAATGTCATAAAACTATGACATGTCAAAATATTTCATTTGATGTCATGAAATGACATGACAGTCATGAAATGTCGTAAAATGTCGTAAAAGGTCATGAAAGACATAAAATATCATGAAAGGCCGTGAAACGTCGTGAAATATCAGGAATGGACATTAAATGCCATGAAACGTCATGAAATGTCATTAAAGGTCATAGAAATGTCATAAAAGTCATGAAATGTCACGAAATGAATACTTTGTTAAAGTAGACATATCCACTGTATCAAAATGACCACTTTATCGATTCTATAAATAAGACGTAGGTAAATTTTGTGTAATTACTGCTTGAGCTAAAGATTGACTACCACCATATTGGATTTATTACGACGTCATATACCTACCTCATGTTATTTTGCGTATTAAAAAATATCTACGAAGAAGTAGGTAACAGACAGACATAAATTTAATTTTTTTTTCTCCATTTTGTTCTGAAAATTACTATTAAATTACCTGGAAAATAACACTCATATGGATTTTTTATGAAAAATAAAAAATAAATTTTATATGATAGCAGAATTTATAAACAAAATAATAGGCGATTGGAGAAGATGGAAATAATAAGCAATTAAAAGTTTATCTCTGTTTCTTTTTGAAAAAAGAAGTTCAACATTCTTTTAAGTTGCCTGTCATGACACCGTACGATATTGCCCTCTCTATCTAACAGGACATTTTAAATATTCATAACTCGGTTATTATACGTTCTTAAATATCACGTGGTCTCTGGACCTGTCAAGGTTTTTGTTTGTTTTATTTGTCTAATTACTACGCGTCAAAAATTGACATGGGATGTCCCAGGTATTATTATTGTTATTACTGTTAATAATCAACAATTAAAAGGAAATTAGTTACTTAACATGAAATAAATATATTTTGACAAGTCATTTTAAAACCGTTCAAAATGTTATGAATTGAATACAACTTATAAATAAACCTGAGTTGTTTCTAAAAAAGAATTCTCAGTCTTGAAATTGTATTAAGAATGTAAAGAAACTTGCTCCATAGCCTAATTTTAAGAGTTCAGAGCTCGCCAATGATATTAATTTTCAATAAAAATAGAAGATCAATAAAAACGTAAGTACAAAAATGAACATTTTGTAAAAATTTAGCGATATAGGGTTGAGGATTTATGACGTCATTGACCATTTTGTTACTCTGTATCAATAAATTCAGTTAAACTGTACTTACTCTTCATTTTAAGCTTGAATTACGAAATTCGAGAATCAGTTCCTGCTGTGTCATTCTGCATGTCTGAACGTGCTCCGAACCCTTAATAGATTTTCTGAACAGCATAGATACTTGTACTGTGCTGTTTATTCGTTCTTACAGACATATCTTGATCTGAAACGCGACAGTCAATCTTATCATGTCAGATTAGATAGATAAAATTACCATTAGTAGTATCGGAGATAAACTATACATTTTACTATTTAATAATGTATATTTAATTAAATATTATATTTATATATATTTAAAACGCTATGTTGTACGAAAAATATTTACAGTAATAAACACGGTTGTTGGAAAATCAAGTGCGAACAAGTGTTAGGCTGTCCTCTCACGTGATGGATTGCTGAGGCGGCGACACACGGCCCGGAGATAATTTGTTAACTATTCTTCATTACTCTTTTCACATTCTGTACGCCAGTTTAAGCTGTGATCATGATAGTGAAGTGAAATATTTCAATTTTAAGTTTAACTTAAGTTTAAGTTAAGTTAAGTCAAAAAGCTAAATGAAAACCACTTTTAAAACGTGCTACATGTAAACAAGTTGTTTTTCAAGATGGCCGACAGCTCCAATAGGTATAAACAATGGAATTAAATATATGCTTCCAATGTAGCCAAAATAGCAAAAACAATTTTTTTAGTAAGATTTTAAAAGAAATAGAATTTAATAGTATTTTAGAAATGCATTAGAGTTCTTGAAAATGTTAAAATTTTTATAAAACCCCTCAGAAATCAAGAATATACTAAAGTTAAAGAATATTAAAAAAGTCGTTTTTTAAATGGAATGAAAGGGAATGAACAAAAATAGATGTCTTTTGCCTTTTGACCTAAGATAATAAAATTTTAAATTTTAATTAACTGTCGTCATGCTTGGCCCGTAGACTGTATAGATAAACTTAGTTGTCTTAAAATTATTAGTTACCTTAAAATTGTTTATGTCAGTTATAAGGTAAAATATATTTGTTTTTATTTCACTGTTTTACCTTTTAAAACCACCTTTTAATTATTTTTCACCCGACTACGGAGAGTAATATTTTTCGAGTGAATATGTGTAGGTATGTATGAATCTATATTTCTTTGGTACGCCCTGTAGCTGAAATGGTTTGATAGATTTTAACATGAACTGTTTTTCAATTTATCTTAGTTGTAGGAGTGACATAGGTTATATCTCGGACCAATTATCACAATGGACAGAGTCATCTGTTTTTAGGCATGTCCATTTTTTGTAAGTGTTTTATACGTGTTTGTATTGTATGATTACATTTTACAGTATTTAATGGTATTACATTTGATTTTAATATTTATCTCATACGAAAAATATACAGGGTAATTAAAGTATTAGCAAGAAAAAAATAGCTGATACAAAATCATTGCTGCTTATGATCAGAACGTTGCCCCCAAATTTATTTCAACTTATTTAAATTATGAAGGTAAATAGTGCGTAGGCAACAACGTTATCGATATATTTAAAGTTAGATATTTTTATTGATTGTAGTAATTAAATATATAGGTACGTTTATTTCTTTAAACTTGTACATTATTTTCGTTTCCAATAAGGATCATGGTACCGTATATTAGTAAAAAGTATTAACGACAACACAAACGCTGATTGATTATGACTCGGCACAAATATTCAAAAAAAATATGATAGACTGAGGTTCGAAACCAAAACCTAAGTTAAAGTTACTAATAAATGTAATCAGTGTAATCATTGTCATTAAGAGATCATATTTCATTCATCATCATTATCATCAGACCGTGTCTCTCCACTGCAGGATTTAGGCCTCTCCCAAGGTTCGCCACCACACACGATCCTCCGCCTTTCGCATCCAACTATCCCCGATATGGTGCTTCGGGTCATCTGTCCATCCGGTCGGGGAACGTCCAACGCATATTTCTTTAATAAAAAAAATTATAAATTTTTTGAGAATCCTAAATTCCGGGGTCATTGACCTGCAAATGTCTAATCCTAGAACAATTGTAGAGGCAAACAATAGCTGTAGGTACAATTTACAGTGCCAGCACACGCACAAAGCCGTGGGAGACCTCGTTTAGCCCCTATTAACAAAGTGGCCATGGTCACCACTGTTTTTGTGAATAGCTTCGGATATAGTTATTTTAATATATTTTTCCAAAAAGGGTAAAACAAAAAACTACTTATATCTTTAATTTCAGTGATTTTTCCGCACTGACTGAAAAGTAACTCTGTATAAGTTTACAAAATTGTAAATTTTTTTCACATAAGTAATAATTCAAATTCAAAAATTTTTTATTCAGTATAAGATCTTTACACACACTTATTGAAAGTCAAAATAATGTGTTTTGTATGACATTAATAATAAATGTTCACAGATGGTTCTTAACAGACATATAGCAGAAACAGCAAACAACAAAAAAAAGGCATAGTAAATAAACATTGACTAATAGAAATATTTTTGGCCAAGTATAACATTTATTACAACACATATAAAAATATTTATACCCACGCAGCAGTATGCAATTTGTTATAACATTTCACCATTCTGTTCAGTGATGAATTCATCAATAGATTTGTGGGTTCGATTCCCGCTACTTGTGCGTTGACCAATAAGCTTTGAATGTATAAAAATTCTACTCAAATAAATGTAACGGGCATCGACTTCTTCACTAGCATTGGAGGTCAGTAACTTAATAGCTTGACAACTCGCACCGAAACAGAGGGTGAAGGTTATATGTTTCAAACTCTGTACCTATCTCAAAAATAAGATATAGCTGTACTTCAATAATGGAAAAATGAAAGCCTGTTGATGATATGAAGGAGTATATAATATATCTACCAAGCTTATAATTTAAGTGGAAATATTTAATAAATAACATCATTCACAGTAGTAAACAATTCCCAATTTCATTTTATTACTTCACAGCTTTCCGCTTGCAGCTCCGCCCGCGTGGACTACACTGTTGTACCGGGACCCTCTTTTCCGGGATAAAAAGAAGCCTATGTCACTTTTTAGATTATGACCTATAACCTGTACTAACAATTATAGCGATACCAGTACAACTGTATAGTCCACGCGAGCGAAGCCGCGAACAGAAAGCTAGTTTGAAAATTAAATATATCTAATGTTTACTTGCTAATAACGTGACTTTCTATACTTGAAAATAATTTTAAAATCACTTAAGTAGTTTTTGAGTTTATTCGTAACAAACAATAAATCAATTCTTTCCTACGTATAATATTAATATAGATAAAATAAATCAAGTAAAAGTGCTCTTTAAGGTTAGTTTCTTGTATGGTGCCTCAGTTAAGAGAGTGGAAATTAAATTGATGGTAGAAAAAAAGAAACAGAAGAAGAAGACGAAAAACGGTGCGGTGTAGCAAATTCATTAGAATAAAGTTTTAATTAAATAGATTTAGCTACTAAAAAATTAAATTTAAAATTAAAATTTTATTTAGTGTAAAATTGAAATGTTTATTTAATGTTAGTATAATCGCCGGGCCCTTTGAAATCTCGCTATGAGGGGGTCGACGTGATGGATGGCGCGCCGAGTACATCCACTTGTCGGTGATTTATTGTGGGGACTCGGAAAATTTGAGTTCACGAATAATTGCCCCTGGCATGCACTCAGCGGAACATTGTAACAGGAAAAGTGTTATTTACGATAATTATTATTAACTATTTTTTATTGTGATGACTTTACCTATTCTAATAAGGTAAATAATTAGTCTTGTATCGTACATGTACGAAGTACTGTTAAGAAACGTAGCTCTGCTGTGAACTAATGGAAACATTTCCGTACTTCGAACTTTATTCGGGCATTCGGTCTATTAGTATATTGGTAAATTGCTCTTTGATTTAAATAGAAACGTGAGTGAGTACGAATAACCGTTTAATAACGTTTGCTTGATATTTTGAAAGAGTACGATTTACCTACTTTCACTTAAAACGATGAATTAAAATAGATAATTGGTATTCTATATGTTATCAAAATCATAAATATGACACTATTTTATTTAAATATATTTCCGTTAGAAAATACATAGGTAGTTAGGTACTTAGATTGGTTCAAGCTGTAATGATTCTTAAAGGAAATAAAAATATTTTTTGCCATCTAATTTATAAAAAAATTCTATGTACGCCATACGTTACAGGCATCATGGATCTGGATCGATTGATAACATTGCTGTAATGTTAACCCACTGCGTTAACCCAACATAACAAATAACAATTACGTCCGAAATTATGGTCAGAATAGTACTAATATAGTACTATTAGTGTGTACTAGTATGCCAACTAATTTGTACTAGTACGGAGCGCTCTCTTTGTTCGGGCAGGTACTAGACTAAAAATAATTAGGCTGTATTTACATGTTGTACAATCAACGTATATATATAAACATTGACTAATCACTGCGTTCATGAAAAATCTCAAAATTAGTGAAAGCACTTTTTTTAATTACATGATAGACATTTGAGAGTTAAATCAAAAGATGAATTAAGTAATATCGCACTTTAGTACAATGACAACAAATACATGTATAGCATACTATATACCTTGATTTATTTTATTTTAAAATAAACAACAAAATCCATCGACCAATTCGTTCATAGGATCAACATACATAGGTCACTCAATAATTTTTGAGATACTCGAAATTTGAAAATTGAACTCACCTGTATTATATGTTTTTAAAACGCATCGATGGAGATTAACCGCAAACATTTGCGTGCTACGATCTATTATGGTTTTAAATTTGACTTAATAGAACAATTAAGCTTGCAACGGTCACATTTAGCATTAGGAGTCTGAACTCTATATTGCGCAACAATTTTTAGGTGGTTTACTGAATTCGAAAGGGGTAAAATTAATCTTAAAGATGGCCTAAGAGGCGGAGCCCCGCAAAAAGTAGTAACTGCAGAAAATGTGTGGAGATCGGTGATTGGTGCGAGAAGATCCTCGAATTATATATCGACTAGCAAAATTGTTTTCAAAGTTGGTTATGGCGAATAAAACTTTGCATATAGCACGTTGGACAGTATTTTGAAAAGTTGAAAAAAAAATCTTTTTAATACGTTGAATACTTTTTTTTTAGCTAAAAAACCTACGTAAACCTGCCTACGTATATATCAACCCATGAGGTGCTAACAATTTCATTACTGTATGATATCAACAGTTTTTGTTTTTTTTTTTTTGCCGCTTGGGTTCTGGAAATTCGGCTGTTTTAGCAGTACCATCTGCAATCATTGTCATTTAGTTAACCAAATTTTAAGGTCAAGCATTATTTTGCTATATAATTTCATGAGTCGCATATACTTAAAGGAATGAATATAATATTACAAAAACTTGCTAAGTGCGAGTCATACAGACATTGCGGACAGACCATAGAGTAAATTAATTTGACAGCAGCGTTTGGTTTTAATAGAATCATAAATGTCAGTTCACAGTATCGAAGTGACATTACGCAATTTTAGAGGGATGGGAACCGGCGGGCGGGGACTTCTCGGGGCTGAAGACCGGCGCGTGCGGATCTTGCGCACTATAACTCGGACTGAAACTGGCCATCTTACACCACCTAGCTATAGTATGAGTGATTAGACGGTAAACGCAGAAGAGGGCTGTTAGTAAATTTGTATTTTTATGGGACAGACGAACATTTTAGATTACGTAATAAGTTCCTTGCGTAAGGTATATTAATAAAAAATAACATATTAAGTTGTCCAGTGTGAACGAATATTAGTACAATTAAGTCAATCAATTCGTTACAATTTTTATTAACTAGTTTCCGCCCGCGGCTTCGCTATCGTGGACTACAAAGTTGTACCGGGACAGTTAAAGGAACACGCCGCTCCAGATCATTGTAACACTTGTTTCTAGAACATTCTGAAACTATCTTAACTATCTAAGAAATCTCTGTACCTAATTTGACAAAAATACATTTAGCCATTTTAGCTTGAAGAATAGCTATTCCACAAGTCGGTCCCAAAATCAGTCAGCCGTTTTGGAGATTAACCGGAGCAGACAGACAGACTAACAGACACTACGATTTTTTATACGTATATTTAAAAAAAATGCTTTTCACTCATGAAAACGCCGTTTTTATGTTTGCAAAATTTCAGTAAAATTAGATCAGCCGTTTCGACCATGAGTCCTAAAAAAACGGACAGACAAACACAAAGACAAACACACAGACAAAAACCAACTTATGTCACTCCTGATAAACCCTTTTTTTTGAAGATTCATAGAAATGGTTTAGTCGTTTTGGAGATTAGCCGGAAGACAGACAGACAACCACACGGACAAAAATTTACCTATATCACTCCTGACAACCTATTTTTAATGACTTATTAAAATCTTTAAAAATTTAGCTCGAACATACATAAAAACAGACAGACAGACAAACAAAAAGTAGCGTATGTCACTTATCACACCCATCTTTTCACGTCTTCGAAATTTCTTTAAAATTGGTTTAAATATTTTAGAGTTTAGCTCGAAAATACAGACAGATGGACAGACAGATAGACAAAAAATTTGCCTATGCCACCCCCGATAATGTCCTTTGCACGTCTGCAAAGTTTTATTGAAATCGGTTCAGCCGTTTTGGAGATTAGTCGGAACAGGTAGACAGACGGACAGACAGACAAAAAGCAGTCTGTCACCCCTGATAATGCATTCTGCACATCTGCTAAGCTTCATTGAAATCGGTTCAACCATTTCGGAGATCAGCTCAAACAGACAGACAGACAAAAAGTAGCCCATTCTGCGCGTCTGCAAAGTTTCATTGAAATCAGTTTAGCCGATTCGGAGATTAGCCGGAACAGACAGACAGACACTTCAATTTTATTAATATAGAAGAATTATTTATTATAATAAGTCTTAAAATATCTATAAATTTTATTTCAGTAATATTAACAAAATGTTTTCTCAAAAATCGATGATAATTAAATCCTATCGTATTTTACGCGTCCTAATTCCTTAAAATAAGGGAAGTGGTATGCTTGATGTCCCCTGATGGATGGAGGAGTCGTCGCGCGTTATGGTGTACCACGGTGATTTATCACTGGGCCACTCGCGGTGAACGCGGCAACAGCGAGACGCCTTTCAACCGCTTACTCAGGTGTTCGATCGTGTAAACTGTATTTTATACAAAAAGTACTACCTTAATGTAGTAAAATGTTCGTGAAAAAAGTGCTTTCTTTTGCTTAAAAATATTATTATAGGATGCATTTTTTGTGTGGGCCTATTTAAAAAAAAAACTGTCATGTATAAATTAAATATTTTCCGCTATTTCATTGTGTTTAGTACAAAAGCCCGTTAGTAACGTACAACGCTATTTCACACTTGTGTCTAATAAACGCTTTTTTATCAGTAGTAGAATTGATTTCTTGACTAGGCTAATTTTTCAGAAAAAAGGCAAATTATTAAAACTTGGTCCTCTTATGAGCGCACTTGGTTGCATGACGACGTATCGCCATTCTTATGTTATTTATTATGTGGGTACATTAAATATGGAATTACTGTTTTAACCGCAGTGTAACCCTAACTTACCCTAAAAAACAATTGTCAGAAATTTACATCGTAAATGGAATTCAAAATACTTTTTGATTAAAGTGTCTCCGTTTGAAGAACGTTAAACAATGTTCTACGAGCGATCTCTGTGTACGAGTATACTAAGATAGCGGAATCATCAAGATACTTCTAATTATACTTCGAATCGATCGAAAACCCGAGCAAAATTATTAACTCAGGGATTAGACATACTTCACATCGTCGTTGTCGTTGTTTTGACCATTTTATTAAACTACTCATAAAATATAATGCAGAATCTTTTTGCTCATTTTTGGAGTCACTAAGCGGTGGTATATTTGTGGTCATCCTTGGTTATATGAAGAGTTTATGAGCATTATTTATCATTAAAAAATCCTACAATTATTGAATGTCGTGTAAACTGCACTACGGCTAGCTAAACAAAACTAATGGTCTTATTGGTCAGTGGTACGATAAAGTCAAACCCATACATCATCGATCACGTTGATGCAGTTTACCGTCTTGTTTCTATAGTAAGAGCTTTTTATAGTTTTTTTTTTAATTTTCTATATGTATCGGTATTGTGCTACAGTAAAAAATCAGGTAGGTATGGAGACAGATTTAAATAATTATTAAGCGCCTTGAGAAATCTATGTTTGTGTGATGCTTTCATATTTAGTAAGTTATTTGCGTGATGGTAGTATTTAATTATTCGATATTTGAATGATAATAGTTCTAATCAGAGTACTTAAACAAAATGATTGCTTGTAGCATTATAATGGTCGTTCGAATTGCATAAAATCTATTTGTGACCTATACAATTTTCTAAGCTCAGGAGCTTGGGACAAAATTGATACTAATATCAAAAATAATTTAGATTTTCCCAATTTTATTTACTTTCATTCGAACAGAACACACGTTCACATAGGTAATAATAGTTAATTTCCTATTTTAATTATTTGAATATCTCCGAGTTTGTGAACAGATTGTACACAGCAGGCGTGTTTAGCGAAATTTCGTTTTATAAAAGCGCACAAAACAAATGTAAAACAAAGATAAAACGACGGGAGACGGGTGCAGCTGGCGCCCTCGGACAGTTTGTACTTTTTAGTGTTATGTGTCAAAATATTGCCTTTTAAATTTCTTATTTGATTTTAATTTACTTATGGATTATAAATTTATATTTAAGTTTTATGTGAACGACTAAAAAATGGAGTCGAAACACAAAAATAAGTTTTTTGATTTCGTAACTAAAAAACTACGAAATAAATGAATTTTTTTTTTTAATAAAGTTACAAATATATAATGTGTAATAAAAAGATACAATAATGTGTACCATTCTTTTATGGCCTTCGTGTGACAATTTGTTTTCATTCAAATATGTCAACACAACACTTCCACCTTTCTTGAATCAATCTTCGTGAATCCAGTAATAGCACGTGACACATTGAATCCAGTCCTCTGTCTATACTTGAGGTTTGAATATAGTTTTCAACACATCCTACACAAATATTTTCGTCGTGACCATCATCTACAAACTTTCTTTTTGATACATTAAAAAATTTTGCTGGTTTAAAAAATATGCGTTTTTCAGTGACTGTTTTAATGATATATTTTACGTTATCCTGATATGGTTTAAGCCGGGCATTTTTATTTTTACTTCGCGGCATCTAAAGCGAGCATAATAAATGAATAAAAGAAGAAAGAAATTTAAAAAAAATCTTATAAAATCTTTATTATGTACCTTAAGACTGTACCGAAGTACAAAAAATCAAATGGCAATTGGCAACATGTCATAATAAACCGAACATAAAATTTAATGACACACAAGTACCTACAAGGATTCCTGTTTAAATATTTAATTATTATATGAATATACTAACTAAACAAAGCTCATTGTAAACACTTACATCTAAGTATTTGAAGTAGAGCGGAAATTCATACGGATTAACAAAAATAAGTTACACCTGCAAAAGTCGACTAGGTACTAACTACAATAGCGATGTGATACAAAATGGCCTACTTTACTGCATAATATACTAAATGTTTTTTTTAATACAATAATAAAACAATAATATTTGGGACATCCCACACAGCGCTATCTAGTCCCAAAGTAAGCAAGTAATATGCTTGTATTATGGGGTACGAGTCGTGATACCCCAAAGCGCAACGAACCTGTCACAAATTTATAAGACCCCATAGGGCCCATGGTTCGAATCCGGGCGTGTACCAATGAGTTTTTCTGACTTAAGTACATAACTATCACTGACTCCGTGCTTCGGAGGGCACGTTAAGCAGTCGGTCTCGGACGCTGTTAATAGATGGCGGTCGTTACAGTCCCCAACCCGCAGTGGAGCAGCGTGGTGGACTTAAGCTCCAAGCCCCCCTCCTCACCCTGGGGGAGGCCTAAGCCCCTACAGTGGGGTAAAAATGGGCTGATGAAGATGGGGTACTAGACAACTCATATACATATTTAAATACTTATTCTTTTTTTAATAATATATACATATATAGATACTTTTACACCCAGACACGGAACAATAAACATGTTCATGTACACAAATATTTGTCCCGGGCGGGAATCGAACCCGCGACCCTTTGCTCTTTGCTCTGTAGTTAGGGTCTCTAACCACTCTGCCAACTGGTCAGTCAAATGTTGAACTCGAGATGATAATAGATGGCGCTACTTGTAATGTCTCTTAGCAATATTATCAAATAATTTGAGCTTTTTCTAAGGTGCTAGGTGTGCCAAGGTACAAGGACCTCCCCTGCTCCCATATTTTCACTTTTGTCACTACTTCGGGTTCGCCTTTTAGTCCCGTTTCCGTGGACGTGTCAATAATAAATGTGTTTTGTTTATTTAGATAATTTTGTTGATATTCCTCGAAAAATTTTTTGTCACTCTTCGTAAATAGGCTCTACGAGTATCCAATCAACTCCGTTTGATCCATGAGGCGTAAAAGACTAATGAACAGAGAGTCATAATATTTTTTTTACATCATAGCAAACTAAAAATAATTAATGCTTCTGCCTACTGCTTAATGAACATTTTTCGAAAGAACCTAGTGCAGTGAGATTTTATTATGAAAAGCTAATTCTTCTTGAAATGTAAACAGAGTTTTCAGATAAAGGCTTGAATTTATTCATGCGCCGAGTACACTGTGCAAGGCGATGAGTTAAAAACAGCTGCATTGGACGTAATTCAAGCCAGAACTCAGTTGTAATGGAAATGCTCGTTTTGAATAACAATATTGTTTATGAAACTTTTGGTTAAACGTTACAGAGAATTATTTGGAAGTAGTAATTAGTAGTTAGTTAGTAGTAGTAATTAGTAGCGACGATTAGTGGGTAGCGACCCTGCCTTCGAAGGTGGAGGTCCCGGGTTCAAATCCCAGGTCGGGTCATTATTTATATGATGAATATTGATACTAGTACCGGGTCTTGGTTGTCACATGTATGTGGTGTCATCGCTTGGTACCCAAAACACAAGCTAATGCTTAGTTTGGGGCCTAGACGTTGTTGTGATGTATACGTTATTATTATTATTATTATTATTATTATTATTATTATAGTATGTATGTAGGTAGGTTCATACCTGTTTATAATGAAGGATAAGAACTGATTATAACAGATCTGTTGGACCCAAGGTACAAGGTCCCAAGCTGATCTCTCCAGTTCTGTTTCGAGGGACCATACGTCGCAGGTGGCGAGTTTCGTTGCCACAATATGACCTACCACCTGTTGTGCCCACGATTGAAGAATTTATTGTTTTCATAATTGGATAATGATATCCTTGGCGTAGTTAGATTAGTAGGTTGCTTGTGAATTGAAAGTTACGACTTATGAATATGTACAATATTAGATAGGTCAAAACTCCTTAATGTTCGCAAAGAGCTCTACTTCAGTAGTGAAACATGAAGGCCTGATGATGATGGCAGCATTAGATAACATGTCTTCAAATGACAAAAAACTATAATTTCCGTTTGTCCGTGCATCCACATGTCACAGGCACATATCTCCGACATTCCGCCATTAATACAATTTCATAGGCAAATGTCTTTATTAGATTTTCATAAAAATATTAACTAGTAAAAATTAATCACTGAATTTTTTTATTAATATCTTTACAACTTGCCAAGTAACACATTTTTAAAGTTGGTACGCCTCTAACTTTGATGTTCTCTACCTTTTCGGATGTGTGATTAAAAAAGTTTTGAAAATTGTATTACTTAGCCAACACTTTCAACGAAAATAGTTTTCAACAAGATGTATGAAACTTTTAAGATATCCACAATTTTCAGTTTTCAACAAACTAAATATTGAAGTACTTGAATTAAATTGTTTTAAAGCCATCAGGTTACTAGTCGAAAAATGCTACGTTAATACGTGTCTAATAAACATTAGGCCGTTTGCAAGGGTTCTATACATCTGCAATGAAAAAACGGAACCCTTGCAAAATCACATAGGTGTCTGTCTGTTTGTTTGTCACAACCGATTTTTTCCGAATCTATATGAAGAAATAACTTGAAATTCTGTGCATTTACAGAGTTTCGTGACGTGTGAATAAATTTTCGATTTCAGGGGCAATCCAGAAAATTTCAAAAATAAAAATACTTTTTATCATGCGATATATCAAATAAAAAGGAATTTGTCATGAGGAAAAGATTTTTTAAATATTTCAAAATGGATATATTAATAAGTACCTATTGAAGAAAATATTCAAAAGTTAACCATTTCCTCCTTTATCTTCAATACTAATAAATGTACAATTTAAAAAAAATACAAGTTTAAGGTCATCACCATTATTTTGAAGGAAAATCTAAAGAATAATCAAGTTTATATTCTTGCGGAAAACGGAAAATATTCAAAAAAAAAACGTAGAAAATGTGTTGCTTAATTTCACCGAAGAGTAATAAGTTCAAGTTGATATGGTGGTTACTATAGTAGTCTACTAATACCAAAGAATAGGATTCATATGCTACACTAAATTTGAGTTAAATATAAAAAGACAGTAGGTAATGTGATGAGTTACGGCAGTTTCTTGTGTATTCTTCTGAGAGACACCAGCATTTTTTTGAATGCGTCTTTGTGGGATGTTTCCCTAATCGTATTTTAAGTTTAGGTTACATCTCTATGAAGAAGAGATATTTGATTCGACTTACGGAACCTTCTCCACGCAAGTCCGATTCGCACTTGTACGGTTTTTGTATAGATCAGGTATGCCTATCGATCTTTTTATGAATTTATTCATTCGATCGAAAGTTGTTGACAGATCTCCCTGAAAGTTATTACATGCAAATACTCATATGTCGAGGGTTCCGGCCAATATTTACATTGCAGTTGCTTAACCGAAAAATTCCATAATGTTGAGATGTTAGTTCAGTCTTCGTAATACGTATTTCTTGACTAGTTCATATGGTTCCAATTAATCGTGCGCTAACCGACCACATTACGTGGTCTACTTTGTTGTATTTACCCCGTATTTTAACACACAGTATTTTAAACTATACATTCATCACCCTAAGCTTTGTTTGCGTAAATCATACGATTTTATTGTTTTTACACATTATATCAGGGTATACATAATTACTTCAAAGTAACGATGACTACTAAAATAACGAATAGCTCGTAAATAGAGTAACAATTTACTCCAATCAACTTCAAAATGTTAAGTACTAAACTACAGATGAAGTGGTACCTCTATGCGAAGTTTCAAAAATCTGTTGGAAAATAAAGAAACCCTCGCTTGCTTCATTTACTCCAATCAGTTTCAAAACGGTACTTTCAGAACTAGAAGTCCAAGAGAACTTCTGTGCCATGTTTTAAAAAAATCGTTGGATAATAAATAAACTCTCGCGTACCTTTTTTGTCCAATCAACTTCAAAATGGGACTTGCGGAACTAGAGGTCAAACAAACTTTTGTGCCTAGTTTCAAGAAAATCCATTAAAAAAAACTAAACCTTTGCTTGCTCTATTTGCTCAAATCAGCTTGAGAGATCTAATGGCTTTTAGAGATCTAATAACTAGAGGTATAATGGAACCTGTGCGCTATGTTCCAAAAAAATCCGTTGGAGAACAACAAAGTTAGAGCAGAATCTGAACAGAATTTCGTTACTCTATTACATCGCTGAAAGTTTTTTAAAATTCATTCAGATATTTCAGAGGGAATAAATAAAATATTATCGCTTTGTCTGGATGTCTATAACAATTAGCAATTTTGTGCGATAAAATAATTTATTACTTGTTTAAGCAGGTAAAAAAAAATACATTGCATGGTTTATTCCACATTGTTAATAGAATTTTTGTTAGATTAAGGAAGTTGTTTTTCTTTTTGCAGGTAATAGTTCTTTACGCAGTTGGCTTTTTAATTTAATTTTAATTATCCACTGTTTTTTTTTAAAACCAATAGGATTATAATAACTATATAAATCTACTAATGGGTTTATATTTCAAATATGAATATTTTAAATAAATCTCTTTACTTTTTTCGTATGGCTAGTAAAAAGCAGTGTTTATATAGAATGTAAAATTATTTCTCACGGAGGTGGCACTGAATGCCATGCTACGCTCAGGATTCTAAGTTGAAACCTGAGCGTAGCGAGGTTTTCAATATTTCACCCTCGCCGGAAATCGCCTCCTTTCTTAACAATCTAATACTGTATTTTACTAACTTTGAATCATACAACTAAATTATACACTGAATTTAATCAACAATTGTTAAATCAAATCAAATCAAATCAAAATATCTTTATTTCGAAGTTATGTTACATAATCTTGAAATACGTCATAAGAGTGAATTTATTACTTTGTGGAAGAACGTCACTACAAAGGCGCATTCAAAAATGCTGGTTCCTCTCAGAAGAATACGCAAGAAACTGAGGGACGCTCTTATTAACAAAATTATAAAAAAAATTTAACAATAAGTGCTTAAAGAATAATATTATTGAAACAAACTGATAGGCGAGCGGCTTACACCCATGGATTTTTATCATCTTAGTAGTCTGATACTTTATAATAAGCTTTTGCATAAAGCTTTCGTTTTATTTTATTGTAGTTTTAAACTTATTAAGGGGCAGATTTTGAATGTCAGCTGGGATCTTATTGTAAAAGCGTATATATTGCCCTTTAAAAGATTTCGTGATTTTATTGAGGCGGCTGACATGATTAGCAAGTTTAACTTTGTTTCTTGTATTAACATTATGCCGATCACTATTTTTTTTTAAATAATGTAGTTTGTGATGATTGGTGTGATGTGTGATGATGTGATGAATGAAAAAACAATGATCTTAAAGTTAAAGTAAACACGATGAAATGAAATTATCTGATATCACAAAATAAAATAAAACAAAATTGTCTAATATTAGTAATAAATGAACAATTTAATTAAAAATTTTAAAATACAAGGCAAGTCATGGTATTAGCATATTATACTTGCACGTATGGATAAAAAGATTCATAAAAAAATAATTGCCTATTATTTGGATTTCGTTACCAAACAAATATTTAAATAAATTCGGCTTCTAAGCCTTTATTCCAGGGGAAAAAATGGGGTTATTTACTAGGCATTTTGGAGGTTGGCTTCGCATTGTGCACTTACATTTCCGGGATAAGTTGCTATCCTTAATGGCCTCTACACAATCGCTAACGGTGAGGCCGAGCCAAACGCGGCCGCGGCTAGCCCGAGGGATCTGTGTTCGTGACTAACATTCGTTCGCCATTAACGAGTTACATACGTGGCCACTTTACTTTTATTCTAAGACCACGTTGTTGTGGTCCTAGAGGAAGAAATAAGAAAACATCAGAAATACATTTCGGAAATATTCATTGTAATATATCTCTATGGGAATAAAATTCTAGTTTAAAGTTGAAATGTAGATAAACTAGTGTAGAAATAAAACGTTAGTATTGTAAATATGGGGAAAACCCGTTTTCAAAATATGGGTATCTGGGTTAAGACCGAAATAATTTTTTTTCATTACTTATACTCGGAAAGTACGCTTGGAGTTACTTGATCAAAGGGATGGAAGTAGTACTTTTTGTCCTTGGGAAACGATTTTCCCTGCTGTCACATAATTAAAAAAAAAAAAAAAAACTATCCAAGCCATGTGCCAACTTTTATACAACAACTCTGTTGAATCGCGGCGTAAAATTTATAATAAAAGAATAATAGCAACAATTTCGTAATATGTATGACTTTATACTTATAATTTACTTTGAAATAAATTACTATTTAATTAACTTAAATTTGAGCTAAATATTAACCATCATGAATGATAAAAAATACAGGCTGGTAGAATGCCACAATAAAAGAAATATAAATAAATCGAGAATGTGGCAATTCGATCTTCAGTTGTTTTGAAGAGTGCTAATTATTTACGTATACAGTTATTCATAAAATGAGTTCGTCAGATTCAGATAAGGATTTATGCATTTTTTTTACTTTCCTCATATTCGTAATGAAAAGCAGAGTGTTTACCTCGGGTGAAAGACCTATTTAGGCACTCGAAATATTATTATTGCCCTCGCTACGCTCGTGCGCCAAACCGTATCGTGCCTAAATAGGGCCCTTTCACTCCTTTTGTAACAATCTACTGTTTAAATACTTGAATTTTAAGGTAATTAAAGCGTTGGTATACGCAGTACATGACTCATAAGAATAATTATTTTTATTGAAGTATATTTTTCTTTCATAAATTGTAAGGCTTAATCTATATATAAGACGTGAAAAAAAAATTTTAGACTTCTTTTCGAGCATACAACGCGCACGGAGAAGTGCAAGATTTGGCATGGTTGAAGTTTATGTGGAGTAGGAGTGCAGCTAAAAGCTAAAATCTTTATAGGTACAGGATTAATTTTTGAGATGGGACTATATGGCCAAATCCTAAACTATGAGGAATCGCGAAAAGTATGTTCAAAGGGGTCAAAAACTCGATTTTTGAGGAAACAAAAAATGCATATTCACATTTTTGAAAAATCTATTACTTTCATAGGGGATCAAATCAAACCACTCGATTTGATAATCTATTTACTAATACGTGAAGAGAAAATCATGTTTTAAAACATTTTAAGAGTACGGAGGAGTGTGAGATTTGGTATAATTAAAGTTTATATGGAGTAGGAGTGCCAGGAGTGCAGGAGTGTCGTGATAACCCAGAGCGCAACGAGCCGGTCTCAAATTTGGCCCCATAAGGCCATGGTTCGAATCCGGGCGTGTACCAATGAGTTTTTCTGACTTAAGTACACAATATCACTGACACCGTGCTTCGGAGGGCACGTTAAGCAGTCGGTCCCGGACGCCGTCAATAGATGGCGGTCGTTACAGTTCCCAACCCGCAGTGGAGCAGCGTGGTGGACTTAAGCTCCAAGCCCCCCTCCTCACCCTGGGGGAGGCCTAAGCCCCTGCAGTGGGGTAAAAATGGGCTGATGATGATGATGATGAGGAGTACCAAAAACTAAAATCTATATACCTAATAATTATGTGTTATAAATACTGTCAACCATACAAGTTAAAATAGTCTGTCGTTTGATGCAGTTTGCATTGACTTACTCTCGCCTAATTATTACTGGTGGTTTGGGCGACCACAAGTGTTGATAAATAGCAAATGAATAATTAGGTTGGGCTGCCTTATTCCTGTTTTAATTGTTTTACAGACAACACAGTATTAACTTATTTTACAGTAACATTTTTTATTTTTACATTCCGAATAAAAATTTTTTTTTTATTTAAAAAAAATATGCAAGTTACATTCAGCTATGAAATAAATATTGCTATTCTTATACCCGATTTCCACATTTTGGAAGCGGTCTTTGAACGTACCTAATGTATGCATTTCTATTTTTCGTGGAAAAATTAATTACTACCGAAAAGTAAAAAATAATCTGCCCGTTATGCTCCACTGCAAGGGCTTAAGCTTCCCCTCGGGATGAGGGTGCTTCGGACTTAATCCACCATGCTGCTCCATTGTGGGTTGGTGTATTTTAACGATGGCCATTTTGGCAAACGAGACCGATAGCTTATCGTGCTCTTCGAGGCATGGAAGAAGCGGACCAAGATGGTTATCACGCACGACATTTTAATATGTTGGACAGGTATTATTTTGTGATGTATATTTTGTTTGAATATATCCTAGTAATGGGAAGAATCAGAAGCATTATTTTGTCAACGGGAAAAAGAGCATCAGCAGAAGTAAAAGCAGAAGTGCTATTAGATATGGTCAGCGGAAAATAAAGTAACAGCAAGGTTAGAAGCAGAAATTTCACAAGGATATAATGAGCTATGAAACCGAATAACCAAAGCCGTAGTCAGTACGGGTGCAGCCAGTGCAAGCCACAAGTGTATAATAACTTTTAATCATTGCTTGCGTGCTCGGAACATGGACGGGCACGCAGCTAAGCCACGAGTGATACGTGATCTCCACGGCACTCCGTCGACCCACGTCTGGTAATCCGCCAATAATTTTATTTACGGCGCCGTTCAAATCCACGTTCTTTCGATATGAGAATTTTTTTCCCAGCGTATAGATACTGCTTTCGGCCGGGTATGAGGCGTGTTATTGGATTATTTCGCCCATGAAAACCCGTTGCGGGTTTAGCGAATTGGGCGGCTATGGATTTAAGATCATGTGTTATTAGCCTTATATTCGTAGATATGGAATTAACGTCACAAAAGGGGCGCGCATAAAAACTACGAATGTATAACAGTAAAAACAATAAAATAAATGTGGGCATTTTTTCTTATTGTCTTATTATGATATCGTGATTTTTATTATGGAATCGAAACAACAAATATTATTATTCCCATATCATACACTGCGTTTATGAAAACTTCTCATGTTAAATACATTGCACGCACTCTTCTTTTATGTAAGATGGTAGACAGCTAAGATCTACCTATATAAACGTAACATAGCATACATGTGTAGTACATTTATCCATTAGAAAGAACATGACAGCTTCCGTGGTGCACAGCTTTCACACCGATGCACTAAGTACCGTTTTCAATCCCTGTGTTGGTAAATGTTAGAAAAGTTTTGCCAGCATATGTCAGTGTATGTCCAGAGAACTATTAAATACTGTATGTGTGTCGACGTAGAAGCACGGAAACAAAATACAAAGAAGGTCAGAGTAATGTGAGTGGTGGTAATATATTATTACTGGTGTTCGTCCAGTAGTCAATTCGCCCATAATCGTAAAAAATGTAAGGAGTAGTATGAAAGTATGATGAATAGAGGAGAAAAAGAACTTTATTTCCTAAACTGATTTTATTGATGACGCTAACTAAATCTCGTCAGTATAGCTCCTTAATAAAAAAAAAGAAAGATGATCTGTCGACAAACATAGAAAAAGGTACTGAACTGTTTTGTTTTTACCAATTTTCATAAAACTATTAATATTTTGATTTAAATCTATGCCAAAAATATCAAATACAAAATATAGAATTATAATAAATAGATTCCTACATTAGGATGCTCTGAATTCGTACATAATGTGTAAGGCTTTGACATATTTGACAATATTTACCATATATGATTACTTAATGCGATCACTTAGTGTCGTGATAGCCCAAAGCCAAACAAACCTGTCTCAAATTTATAAGGCCATAGGACCACGGTTCGAATCTGGGCGTGTACCAAGAAGTTTTCTGACTGAAGTACATAGCTATCACTGACTCCGTGCCTCGAAGAGCACGTTAAGCAGTCGGTCCCGGTTGTTGTCAATAGACAACGGTCGTTACAATCCCCAACCCGCAGTGGAGGAGCGTGGTGGATTTAAACCCCAAGCCGCCTCACTTGGGGGAGGCTTAAGCCCATGCAGTGGGATAAAAATGGGCTGATGAAGTAAAGTGAAGTGTAAGGCTGTCGATGCAAAATATATTTAATAACACCTCGAATGGGTGGTTCAAATTGCATTGGAACTAGTTGGCCCGTGCGATTGATTCGAATGCATAAAAGTACGAATTTACTAGAAGCCCTCTTCTGCGCCCACCGTCTAACCGCTCATACTCTAGCTAGCTGGTGCAAGCTGTTGAGTTTCGGTCCGCGAGATCCCCGCACGCCCGCCTTCACCCCCGTGAAATTGCGGTTGATATTTTCGATACTGTGAAGTTATATTTATCACTCTATTAAAACTAAACGCTGCTGTCAAATTCTTTTATTCTATGTTCGTATGGTACGAGTATAACATATGTTAGTCAACGAATGATATTATATAAAGTGGAAATAAGTAAGTGCAAGTATTACTGATGAATAGTATTTTATTTTAAAAATGATTAGGAGTGTTATGTTTATCCACTACAAAAACAGTGTAGTAATTGACAATTTAAATCGTATTATTAGCAAAATTATTTATTAAATTTGTATTTATAATCGTTTAATTCACATTAAAAACTATTCCATTAATAATAGTTTTGATTCTTTGGAATAGGATTTAAATCCTCAAAAATTTAAAACTTTCTATGGTTGTTATTTTCAATTGTATTAAATTCCTTTTACGATATATAAATCGAATCAATTCAATCTTCAAATGAATCCACCAGTACAATTGACTGGGAGTTTCCACGTTCGCGTCTGTTTCGTACCTTTGGTGTGAACCACGGTATCCTAAATTTATAATTCCGTCCCGCCATATCTGAGATAATTTGTGTTCCAATTATACTCCTTGAAGTTTAATAATCTAAAATGGTTTTAGATTTTGCCCTGATTGAGTACAAGAAACTTAATTTTAAAACAAAACATCAATTTCCTTATTTAAATATAGAAACACAACAAATAAATTCCAATTGAGCGATAAAGGAACACCTTGATCGCAATCCAGACGGATAGCTGGGATTACCAGGGTAGCAGCGGGGTAGAGAAGGGTTCGCGCGGGCATGGTTCTGCAACTGAATATCTATGTCTAACGATACCAGAAGTGACACTCTCGTCTACTTATGAGGGCGTTTCTTTAACTCGTCTATAGGGTACACACTCTCAAGATTGTACCGATAGCACACGGCTAGGTTCTCTGATTTGATTTCTCAAACGGTTTCATTTGGCCATCGGCCGCGGGCCGCATACAAACTACCCGATAAGCGATGCTTTATCGCGCCTTGATGTATGTCCGTCCTGATGCCGGCCGAGTGATGTTCGTCTAGCGCCCTAATTGATTAGGTACTCGTGTAATATTTAAAGTTTCCTGGTTAGATACCTATTAATCAAATGACCTTTTTTGTTTCTGAGTTCGGTAATAGATAGTTCTAGGCACGGCGAGTTACACATGGTATACTTATTCTAACCGAGTCGAAGGTTTGCGGGATTCGAAGCTAATTAATTAATAATCGAATTAAATGACGAGCAAAGCTTCGAGTAGTGAGATGGAGTAGAAGTGGAAATAAAACCTAACGAGTAAGGTTGCAGGACCGAGAGCGAAAAAAATATTATAGGGACGTCATTATGTACGGGCGAGGCCGCAGGCAAAAACTAGTGAAGGATTATGAACTAAATTGTTTATACGATTAATGTTTGTTAAATTGCATTTCAATTAAAAAGTTCCATATTCGATTTCCGTCACAAAGATTTAAAAAAATATCAAAGCGTTATATCTGTGATGCAGTAAACCTTTACAATAAGCTTCCAGATGCTATTAAAGAACTTGATTTGAAACATTTTAAACTGACAATAAAAAAAATTCTGATTAGTTAAACCTATTATACTATAAAAGCTGCCTTTGATGATAAATTGTTGATGATATCACCATAAAAAATACATATAAGTTTTACATCTGTTACAATTTATTAACAATACGAAATGTTATTAATAGTTTATAAGTAGATGAGGCCCCTTTATGGTGAATCATTTGACATTACCTAGATATCTTGTGATTTTGTACTAATTCTGACAAAGCCTCTTTACAGCTGCATTAGAAAGTTGACATTTAATTATACATTGTTTAATATTAGTTTAATTATTTTCCATTTACATTTGTTGAGCAGCTATTATCGTTGATTAAGTTTAGGTTAATCTTTTGTTGATGAGGCCTTATCGCATCTGGGTTGTTTTTAATACTCACAGTCCGATAGATACGTACTTCTGCAAATGGTATTCTAAGATTCCACCTACTATTGTAAAATGGTTGATTTACTTCATTGACATGTTGTTGCTGTTGATGTTTATATGTAGATTATTGTAAGTAATGACAATGATAAGTGCTGCATGTGTGCCAAAAACAAATTATTGAGTTTTGCTGTACAAATGATTTTTTAAAAGCTAATTAATTTATTGAAAGTTATTTTCATGAAAAAATCATTAAAGCGCAGATAAAATTGTAAGATTCAATTGAGTTAAATCAAGTTGAGTTAAATACGTTCACTTAATTTTCTTTCTTTTATTTAAATTCAAATATTATCCTTTTAACTTGTCATCATTCATTATCAATCAATTGTCGACCGCTTAGCCTAGTGGGTAGTGACCCTGCCTACGAAGCTGGAGGTCTCGGGTTCGAATCCTAGGTCGGGTGAGTATTTATATGATGAATATTGATACTGGTGCCGGGTCTTGGTTGTTATATGTATGTGTTGTCTTCGCTTGGTACCCAAAACACAAGCTAATACTTAGTTTGGGGCCTAGACGTGGTTGTGTTGTATACGTTATTATTATTATTATTGTTATTATTATTGTCTCTGCTAATTAAATGCCTCGTGTCTTTCAATCTGACCGAATTTGGTCAATGTGTAGTGTATAGGTTAATAAGGTTTTAAAACTAAGCAGTAATTTAGCATTTTTTTAGATATGTACATACAATTACAGTCTTATTGAATTTAAATAAACACATAGAGGTATTGTCATAATAATAAAATTTTGTTTATATTGCATTGACCGAAGAAATAAGTTATATATTCATTTTTTTGTTTATGTTGTCTATTACGTTTTAAAAAGCATTAATGTTTTATTTATATTATTCCAATATACAATATTATACTATGCAAGCAATGTCATTGTATTTATTCACTGAGACTTTTTATTTTCTTTATTGTGATGTATATTACAAAAAATTAAATAACCCAGTGGATAATAGTATACTAAATATATATTTCTTAGAACTTAAAATGTTTAAACGTTTAAAGGAAAAAAAAATATCTTCAGTTTAGATTCAGTAGTTGGCTACGACAGAGCACGTCCGAGCGTCACGTGTACGGACGTTTCAATCGACACGCTTCTGCTTTCAGCTTCAGTGTCTGTATGCTGTCTTGCTCCCCAAAGCTGAGAGCTTTTCATGATACCTACTGTATGTTATTGTAAAAAATATATGTGACATTCACAAATCATTATGTTATTTAATACTAAATTATTGAATTGTTATTATTTTCCACCAGCTCGCTGTGGAGCAGCGTGGTAGATGAAGCTCCAAGCACTCTCATTACGAGGGGAGGCCTAACTTCTCGCGATGGGATAAAATGCTCTATGTTGGTATGGATATAATGTTAAATGGAGAGGTAAAAAAACTCATATAAGAACTTTATTCATATATTGTTTGGTTCAGCAAAATACACGAGAGAAATAAAATTAAATATCAAGCAGAAAGAAATCGTGGCCTCATTCGAAGAAACGCAAATATTTCGGATCTTTTTGTTTTAAGTGAAAAAGGTATATGGGAAGGACCTTATCAAGTGGGTATCAGAAGTCTCAGCCCACCGCTCTGAGACACAGACATACGAGTACGTATGTATGTATTTGTTTAATTTTGTTTACAAGAAACAAGCAATTGGTGATTTTATTGTTATTTTTATTCTGTAGCGCCTCACTAATGTTTGCGCAGGGGCACACCGACGACTTCTATGCCGTAAAGCGGAAGCGGGTCGCCTCCTTGCTAGATAGAGTGTGGGCTCACCGCGCCACGGCAGCACCCTGTCTGTCATTGCAGACATAATTCGGTGGGGCTGTTAATAAAATAATGTAAATATGTAAATTTTTGCACAACTTCTAGAGTCGCACCCTCTACGGTTACCGGTCTCGGGAGAATATGTTCGTTAAACATGACTTTCGTCTTGTCCAAGTTCATTCCGAGCCCCACCCGTCGAGAGGCGACAATGAGGCCGTTAACCATTCCGCTGAGCTCCTCCAGCGACTCTGCCATGATGACTATGTCGTCAGCAAAACGGAGGTGAGAGATGTATTCGCCGTTGACGTTAATGCCACGATATTTCCAGTCCAGCGTCTTGAAAACATCTTCCAAAGCGTTGGTGAACAGTTTCGGGGATATGACATCCCCCTGTCGTACTCCTCTTCGCAATTGGATTGGTTCTGTTCGCTGGTCCTGGACCTGGACAGTCATTGTCGCGGCTTCGTATAGACACCTCAACACCTCAATGTAACGACAGTCAATTCGGCATCGCTGCAAGGATTCCAGAACAGCCCAAGTCTCGACGGAGTCGAAGGCTTTCTCGTAGTCCACAAAGGCTAGGCACAGAGGTTGATTATACTCTTCTGTTTTCTGTATAATCTGCCTCAGCGTATGTATGTGGTCTACGGTGCTGTAGCCTTTTCGAAACCCGGCCTGCTCAGGGGGCTGAAATTCGTCAAATCTTTGGGCGAGGCGATTCGTGACGACTCTCGAAAACAGCTTGTACACGTGGCTGAGGAGTGAGATCGGTCTATAATTCTTAAGAAGCGTTTTATCTCCTTTTTTGAAGAATAGGATGACCGTACTCTCACTCCAAGCACGCGGCGCAACACCACTATGTATGACAGTGTTGAATAGCTTCTGAAGCTCTTTCAGGACTGGCGTCCCGCCTGCTTTCAGAAGCTCTGTCGTGATGCCATCGGCGCCGGGTGCTTTGCCATTTTTTAGCTGCCTGAGAGCTAATCTTACCTCGCCCAGGCTGACGTTGTTCAGCGTGCTATGGAGCGGGCTATGCTCGGTGTTTCTTTGATGGATAAAATCAGAAACACTGAAATCCGTCAAAGAACTAAAGTTGTCGACATAGCCGAAGCGATCAGCAGGCTGAAGTGGCAATGGGCCGGTCATATTTGCCGTAGAACTGATAACCGATGGGGTAGACGAGTTCTCGAATGGAGGCCACGTACCGGAAAGCGAAGCGTTGGACGCCCCCCGGCCAGGTGGACAGATGACCTGAAGCGCCATACCGGGGGTAGTTGGATGCGAAAGGCGGAGGACCGTGTGTGGTGGCGAGCCTTGGGAGAGGCCTATATCCTGCAGTGGAGAGACACGGGCTGATGATGATGATGATGATGATGATGTAAATTTTTGACTAATTGTGAGTAAATTTATTACTAACATTAGAGTATGTCTACTACTAACACATGATGGACTATGTTGTCTGAATTAATAAAATTTTATTTCGATTATAGTTTTACACAACCGACATAACCAAAATTAAACACTATAATCGTCAGTCCTATAAAGGATAATAAAAGACAAAACCATTGTATTAATTAAATTATTATCAGTGCAAAAGGGTTGTAATTCAGCTGAAACTATTTGCGTTCAGGTCAATTGATCAGCCGAGCGGACGCGGACAGTGTGCTTTATGGCCGCATTACCACTGTTCGCGATGAGCTTCTAGTTACGACCGACGCACATACCTTCTACCATTTTACGCTCCAGCAGAAATATATGGCATAATTTTGTTGGAATCAATCACATTATGCAAGATGTAGATATGTCTGGTTGACATACACAGGTTGGAACGAAATTGCAGGACATTACTACATACGGGTTCTACATATTTTTTAAAATATTTTTTACGTAATACGTAGGTAAATGAAAAACTTTAAAAACAAAATTAATAGTTTTGCTAACCCTAACGCGTGGTACCGCGTTGAAATTTTTTACGCTACTTTATTTGGCATCTGTTATCAGCTGATTATTTTTAAATAAAAAATTGTAGACGATTTTCTCGATAACATAAATTAAAAAAAAAAAACATTTATTTTCAAGTAGGACACTTTGTTTCCTTTTAGCACGTCATAAAACATAGTTTATGCAGATTCATTCGCGACCACTCTAACAACAATGCAAGAAAATTAAAGTGCTTTCGTGGAGTGTAATTCGGCTATATTTTTGGAATTAGGAAATTCGAAAACGGTGGAAAAAAGACAACATTTCCTGATTTTTCGGACAAAAAGTTGATTTTTTCAAAAACCCAAGCCAATATCGAAATAATGAAAAAACTATGGGTTGAGCAAGTGCCCTTTTCATGGAATGGTTTTCTGATCAGGTACCCAGGAGAGCGAGATTCGGCTATATTTCAAAAATTTATAAAGGTAGACGAAAGGCAGTAGTGTCAAAAGATGCAGGAGCTCTGGGGGCATTATATAATACAATAATATAATAATTTTTCAAAATAGGTCCATAACTTTTTTCGTAAAATTTAAGAAAACTGGTTGACTGGTTGACTGGATGTGCAATAAATTATTTTTGATGTTCATTTTCAATGTTTCAATTTAATAAATAAATAAAATATTATCCGATAGTTCCAGAAGCGCAAAATTTGTAGCTTTGTAGTGGCGGCGCTATAAACCAATGTCTTAAAAACCGGCCAAGTGCGCATTGGATCAGCACACGAAAGGTTCCGTACCACCGTACACTTTAAAAAAAAAAACACTGTTATTGTAGGGGAACACTCAGTTTTCAACTTTATTTTATTTTTATTATTAGTTATTCTAGCGACCGCAGTAGTAGGTACACCCTACATGAAAATTCAAAGCGTAAACAATGATCACACAACCACATATCACTAAAAGCGTCGAAAGGAACACGTTTATTGAATGAGGACGCCCTTTAATTTTAAACTTTTTTTATTTTTACTGTTTGTTGTTATAGCGGCTATAATTAATACACATTCTGTGAAAATTTCAAGTGTCTACCTATCACGGTTCAGACGATACGGCCATGTGACAGACGGTCGGACGGATGGACGGATGAAGGGACGGACAGCGGAGGCTTAGTAATAGGGTACCCGTTATTACTCTTTGGATACAGAACTATAAAAATGTTCCAATCTAAAAAATGAAAGAGGCTAGAAATCTAGGAATTTGATTGACAGTAAATGAAAAGCATGTACCTAACCCTATCAAACAGTGTTAATTTAAGTTGAAGCTTATGGCAGTGATTGAACGTCAAATAGCGTATTCAACTATGCGAGTCCTTAAATCTCATCTAAATTATACTATGAGGATACATTTATTGGCGCATATATTTTGTATCGGACCAAGAACTTATCCAGCGAGTCCGGAACTTTTGGGCTAGGTACTGTTTTTCGATCACCCGTGAGGCTCACATAATTCTTTATTTAAATAAGAGTAATCTCATGAATATGGAGGCATGGCGTCCAATACACTTTGCAAGCTTAATTTTCGGTGTCATTTAAAATCAAAGTCCATCATACCTTTTCGGCAAGTTAAAGCTTATTCAACTAGAATCACGAATCACTCACCTTCTTGTATAGGTATGTCTTTCTTATAATTCCGCTTGCATGAGTGCGAAGTAGTATCTATTGCTGTGCTATAATGTGTTGAAATAATAACCTCCCATCAAAAGATATTCTACAACAATTACTTTTAAGGTAAAATATAAGCCTATTTATAGAATTTACTTACCTACTTAAGTGAAAGTAATTTTTTTTTATTATTATTTAATATTTTGGAATTTGTTGAATGAAAATGAGTTAAAAATGAATGTCATTGAGTATTTGGCTCTTTGCTGAGGTTCACATTTTTAATCATCAGACTACCAATAGTTGAGACGTGCTACTGAGAAGTTTCTTGCCGTTCCTTCTCTGTTTTTTATCTGTGGTTCTTTGCATTTTATGGTGCCAAATAAAACAAATTTTTTTTTGATGGGGATAATTCTCAGTTAACACCGCTCAAACGTACGCCTTGACTGCCAACATACTGTTGGAATTATTCCGTCATCCAGCAACCCAAGGGGACATAAATGAGCTTCATGCCGGCGACGAAGCCGTTTGCCGTAAACGATCGCACTACGTTACGTTCTATTTGTGTCACTTAGCGTTATTTGAATTACGTATTACAATAGAACTCCTCACAGCCTTCTTCACTCCATCTTACATATACTTCCCCTGCAATGAAGTCCTCATCTATTCTAGAATATTCGAGGATGTCGTCATCTACGAACCCGTTCACTTTTCACATACTTTTCACTTACTTGTGACATTTCTTATTGATTATGTTTTAAGAAACATTCATGTCTTGGTTTACTAAAGTATTTAAAGAAAGATGTATGTTCAAATTATAGGTAGAATGTCAAGATCAAACATAGGTACCTTGCTGGAATACTAAAACAGCTATATATTAAAAATTTTAAATTTTTGTGGACCGGCTGGGTCGCCACGGACTTTCGTGTCTCAAAAGTGCCGGTCGTATCTACCGCCACGGAGCCATTAATGACTTGATCCGCCGGGCACTTGTGACAGCATCTATCCCCTCATCTTTAGAGCCGAAAGGTTTGTTCAGGGACGATGGCAAGAGACCCGACGGAGCAACGTTGGTGCCTTGGTGCCTGGGCCGTGCTTTGATTTGGGATGCCACATGTGTGGATACTCTGGCTCCGTCCCATGTCCGGGCCACGGCCCAGAGTGCTGGCGCGGCGGCCGACCAGGCCCAATTATGTAAACGTCGCAAATACTCGGGGTTGATTCCTCACTACGAGTTTGCGGCGGTTGCAGTAGAGACACTCGGTCCGTGGTCGTCTCATACGAAAAAATTCGTAAAGGATTTGTCCACCCGTCTGGTCAGCCCTGCTGGCGATCCCAGAGCGGGTGCCTATTTCGCACAGCAACTGAGCATCGCTGTGCAGCGCGGAAACAGTGCAAGCGTAATGGGATCGATGCCACATGGGACCAACCTGGACGATATTTTTATGTTGTAAATATTGTTAATTGGTCTAAGCAATGCGTATGTCATTATCATATAAATTTTAATGAGATAGACGGGAAATTCATTCCCGATTATTATTTTATATAATATGGTAGAATGTCAGTCCGATCTAAAATAAAGATAATTATTTTGGCGCTTACAATTAAAATATTAAAATGTGAGAACTCACTTAACCTCAAAAAAAAAAAATCTCAATGTTGGCACGAAGAAAGGAAACTTTACAGTACAATTTGGAATTCTTAAAGCACAAAAGGCTTTATTGTGAATAATTCATTGTTTTGCCTTTTAAAAAGGCGCCCGTTAGTTTGTTTTGAACGTGAAGTGAGCGAGCGCTGTGGAGTGTTTAATCGGGCAGGAGCTCTGAGGGCCCTCTACACCGCAGCGCCCACTCGCAGCGTAACGTTTCATTATCCAACCATTGCTATAAAAAAAAATTAAGAAAATAAGGAAAATCCAAAATGACCTCATATGCCCATTTAACAGTTTAAAATTATTACTTTTCAGTTTTATCTACTGCTATAATAATCACAAAAGTTATAAAATATATCTCGGATCTTTAAGTTTTAAAACATTATATTTGGAATATAGCAACAAGCGTAAAAACCAAGCAATGTAAACGCACTAGGCTCACTAGGCTGGATAGAGGCTAGAGGGTACATAGTATCAGTTGTAATGTAACGCTAGATGGCGCTAGTTGCTATCTAATTTTATAGCGAGATTCATGGGTGTTTTATTTGTTTAATTTTTATAAAACTACAAAAGTTTAGGTAGTAGTTTTCAAAAGGATTTTCCTAAGGTGTTTTTCGAAAGTTATCGTGCCTCAGAAGTTTCATACAACATAATTGCCAGAGCTCGTTTTTCTTTTGACTAAAATAATAAAATATAAACCAATCTATAGACGAATCGACCTAAATATTCCTTAAAAATAATCCTCGATGAATCCTCGCTGAAAAATGGTATAGATTAACTATATTTTTGTCAACCAAAAAGGATTGAATGAATGAGGAATGCAATGAAAAATTAGACGTGTTTTTCGTATAGGCAACAGAGCATTACCCAAATGCTTCGCACCGTGAAGAGTGTAATTACATTAAATACACTTTTATTTATATCTCACGTTACAAGTTTTACAAGTCTACACGTTAGAAGTTTTGCTCACATCGTGGCTGCAAAACTAATGAGAAACATTAGGTATAAAATGGATACCAAAAATTCAGTAAAGTATCTAAAAATGAAAATTATAAATCTAAAATTAACATGATTAGTACACGCTAAAAGGTAAAAGTTAAAATAAATTAAATAATTTAATAAAATATTTAAAAAATTTATAAATGTATATTTTATATTGACGACCGATTAGCCTAGTGGGTAGCGACCCTGTTTACGAAGCTTGAGGTCTCGGGTTCGAATTCCAGGTCGAGTCAATATTTATATGATGAATATTAATACTAGTACCGGGTCTTGGTTGTTATATGTATGTGGTGTCTTCGCTTGGTACCCAAAACACAAGCTGATGCTTAATTTGGGGCCTCGATGTTGTTGTGATGTATACGTAAGTAATTTAAAAAATAAATGAAATTTATCAAAGAAAAATAGTTTTACAAATTGCAAAAGGTTGTCAACTCACTTTAGCTATAATTTACATTAATAACTTTTTGTAGGTACTGTATAATATTTTTAGAAAAAAAAGTGTATTGTCAGGTCAGAACATGCCCCTGGTATTTATTATATAAAAGTTTCAAAAACAGTATTCCAATTTTGTTGGCTTACATAAATAATAATCGGTCAAAAGGAAACGTTTCGAACTTGCAAATTTTCAATTTAAATATTCAAGTGAAGCGATACACTTCCCAAAAGTTCAAAAATACTTTACGCACATAAATTTAAATCGACAACCAAATGAAACATTTATTTGCGTATTTCGGTATTAAGTTAATGCAACTTTGCACTGAACTTTGGAATGCACGTTAGAAAGTTTTCCAATCTCGTTGAGAGAGACTTTTATTTTTTAATATTTAGTATAATATAATATGTCATAAATATTTTAGAAAAAGTAAACTGGATTTGTGCTTAGGTATGACCACACGATATAAATGTAAAATATACATATTAACATACGAGTATTATAATAATAATACCTAATATTTGAGACATTGCATACAGCGCTAACTAACCCCAAAAACATCCAAAATTAGCAAGTATTATGCTTGTGTTATGGGTATTACACAACTCATATATATACTTAAATATTCTTTATAATGTATACATATACTAGCAACCCGCCGCAGCTTCGGTTGTGCCGTATTCGCTACTCAGAAGATTCCCTTTTTTATCTATTCCCGTTTTCGTTTCAATTCTCGTCAAGCAAGTATTTATATACCCACACAAATATATAAAACTGAGTCTGTCATTTCTGTTGACGTATTGCGAGGGTCCATCCAGAAAGTATATAATCAAAGGTTCATTCATGCACACAAATATTAGTTTTTGACTGGAATCTAACCCGTGACCTTAGGTTCTACACTGAGCCTGTAACCATTCGGTCAATCGATCATATTATATTTAACTACTCTGAAATAAATTATTAAATATTAACTGTATCCATACATAGGCTGCCTTACACGGCATGACGACTTTGTAAGATGTCTTATCAGAAATAAAGAATAAAAAAAATAAATAAAGGAAACACGCACAGCCCCAACGAAAAAATTTCATATCAAATTAATGTGAACACTTTGCATTACGTATAGGGTCAATATTTGGTAGTTACTGTGTCACTGAAATCTAAATAAATAGATAAGAAAAGCGGTTCCTTCTCCTAACTCCTTTGAGAACGGGTGTTGATCATCCCGGCCATACCACGGAAACCTCTCTATATTGATAATGCGCTGAAATAAATTAGAAATTACACAATTTCATGGCTTGCTGCGTTAGAAATATTTTTTATAAATAGGAATAGACATAAGAATTCTCAAAAAGGATAAGACATATAGTAAAATAGCAGCATTACACATTACAACATGCAGTTTTCAGTGGCGGTGAAAATTTATTAGACATACTTTAGATTGGTAGCCTCCGCATGCGAGTTTTAATAGCGCTAGAATTTTTTTGCATATTTTACGTATTAAGACTACGTAGTAACTAATACACTAATTTGTGACCAAGTGTACAGGTTTTCAGGGTAAAACGGGTCAACGTAAATGCAGCGCTGTAGCAGTTATTACGCACCCGAGCACTCTTTTATTCTATTGTTGTAGGCCCGTGCCGTGACTCATTGCACTGAATTATTCGCAAACTATTTGTAACTGAAAAAGTGTACAATAATATTTAATAGTATATTGTGCGACTATAGTGGGAGAAATTGTGAACTGCTCACGCGAGCGGAGTCGGGCGCACAAGCGTAGCGAGTGCACTCATCTCCTTATGTGTGTTTATTGACTATCCTTAATAGTTGCATTCACTATTTTTTTTTATGAATAAGGTGATAAGATTTTGGCAACTAGGTGGTCCAGGGCACCGATGGTCGAAAGCTAAAAACACAAAGTCTTAGTTGATCCGGATAAAGCAACCAATACGAATAAATGGGTATTACTGAAGTTTTAAAATAGTTTCAAGCAAATAAAAAGCGCGCTCACTGATTCTAAACACGCTTAACCGTGGCTACGTTTATGCGTTTAGTGCTATATACCTTTCACGCATCGTTATTGTACCAAGACTCTCGCTAGATGGCGGTGATCTTCACTTAACACGGCGCGTGTACGTATTTTGTAAGCAGAAGGATAACTGCCAACAAACCGCAGGACTCGGATAAACTTCTTAACAGTGACAAAGGCAGCGCTTGGAGATTCATTCAAGAACGAGGCGTGAACGGTCACAATTCGTCACGCTCTTTCCGTGTTTCCTAACGCTGTTTTAGGGCCCTTACGACCCTACAAAAATATCTGATTTCACCCGCGCAGCTCGCTTCTCCTTTATGCGTTTCTAAATACTAACGCTAGAGGCCCGCAGACAAGCGCAGACGCAACTAAATTCATATAAGTTTTAGTTTTACATATTTTTTGAGTTATGATAACTGACAGTAATAAATTTCAATTTTCAATCTCTAAATGTTATTTATTCACGTAAAAAATAGTCTGTAAATGCAAAAAATGTATTATTTAAATTAGTCAATTATCTTCTTTATATTATGAAATAAATATGAAAACACGCCCTCTGCTGAGTACATGTAAAACTAAGAACTAAGTGAATTTTTACCGTATAACTAACTGATTTTTTATTAATTGACCATAAATGTTATAAATTGTGTTTAATTCTTCATAAAACTAAAAAAAAAGATATGATTGGAACGACAATAGAAAACATACAATTTTATTGATGTTATAATATTATTAGTACTGAAACATGTAACAAGACCAAATTCTGTATGAAAGCACTATTTGCTATTAAGGTTGTCACACAATCATAATTATGCAAATATTACATTTTGTTTACTATTTCATATTACTCGTATGATACATCTAACATAATGTTTCTGTAATATAATGTATAATTTATTATTAATCAAAATTTAAGTTATATACCATAATAAAATTCGCTATGTATAGTAATTTTGAAAAAAAAAAACGTCGATACCTACGACAGAACGGAGACGGTAGATTTATTTTTACTTACTTTGCTTAAGTTTTTTTTTGATAGATATCTACAAAATTGGAAAAGAAGTTTTCAGTGTTTCCATAGAGTAAAAAGATTTTATTTTATGCATTATTTTATTACAAAGAGTCTTGTTGAAGTTTTGTTGAATCAATCTATCGTCTCACACCTTATTTTCGCACTAGCTTTTTCCTGACTTATGGACATACAAAACATTTCTAATGCTATGTTTTCCTGTTTCCTTTCCCGTTGCCATTCCACTTTTTCTTATTTACTTTTTGAGGCCTATTCGCACTATGATTACATTTCACAACTCAAACTTTTATTCGTCATTCATCTTGATAAGTTTTGCATCCCATAGGAATCTCCGACCAACATAAACAGTAGACTGTTACTATTTGCGTTCCGTCATCTAACTCAAAAAATTACAACGTTTCGTTACGACGCGAATAAATTACAAATAAACAAATCGTACCATTTGATATTAGGTAGGAATTCTACAAATTAAATTCTCGTCCCTTGTGCATTAGGCAAGTGAAGTATGACTTGAAGGTACATACATACAGATTCCATGGATTTCGTTATGTTTAAAATATAATAATATTTGTTTTAATTTAGATTATATAGAAACTCGTTAGTACTTGTTAAAATATGTAATTATTATCCATTGTTATCATGTGAACCATTAAGGCATAATTTTTGGATTAGATTATTTTTTTGTACTACAGGGCCTGTATAGGTAATTGAAATATTAGCTGTAAATTATGAGTGAAATAAATAACATTCATAACAATGTTTGTTACAACCCTAGCCAACCGCCATGCGACGCACAAACACGTGACTTCAATGTTCAGTGATGCCATAGGTATTCAAATATTTTTTCTTGTAGATTTACAGTTTTTTCGAACCCTTCCATGTTTTTAGTCTAAGCTTCCAAATGTTCGAAATCTAGTTCTTTTAAATGTTTACAAAATAACTACAGAATTGAACTAAGTTTACGAAGTTATGGAAAATATTATATTGACATTTAAAACTTTAATGAGTATTTAATGATAATTTTAAACAAAAAAATTTTTAAATTTTTTTTATATATTGTTCCTATATATGAACACACACGGAAAGAAAAGAAAATAGTATTATTAGTTTGTTGGGGCCATTATTTCAGACCTAACCTAGAATTAAATTCTGTACAATTGAAACAACTTGTCACATCAGTTGTGAATGAACATTCCTGATGTAAAATTAACAGTTGCATTGTGCATACAATTATTTTGTCTGACCTAGTGTTGAAATCTAGAACTTCCAACTTCATAGTCAGTCTTTACCTGCTAGGCTAACAAAATAACTACCTAATAATGTTATAGATTCTCTGATGTCCACATGCTCCTTGACTTCAACAACATCAGAGGCAAAACCAATCAATGTTCCAAAAAATAAAAAAAATCTTACATCAAGTGATTTAGCTATAATATACTCTGCTTTAAGTATTTATTGTTTATGTAAATATATAACTTTGAAAGACTATAACATACCTATGTTAAAATCTTTCGACCTTACATTTTCTGACAAAACTTATTAATCACAATCATAACATAATCATCACAATAATGCAAAAAAAACTTTGACATAGGTATGTTACGTCAAACATGCATTTTCTGACCAAATAATATATACATTAAGCACTGATACAGTTCCAATCTGAAAGCCCTGATATAAAAATTAATATTTTTTCTTGTAAATTACAATAATATCTGAATTGTAGCTGTCAAGTTGAATATGACTCGGACTAGCACTTCTGTCATTCTTTGTTATAATAATATAATGAATAATATTTTATTTCATATTACTTACAGATACATTCTCAAAGTATTTATATAATTAAAATAAAGTGTGACATTAAAGAATTTAAAAAAATCAAAATAATATTACATCACAGTTGTTAATATATACACCTAGTAAAGATATTTGTTTTTTGCCTGACAATAGTAAGTCTATAATGTCCTTAAAAAGTGTTCAAGATCTGAACACTTTGGACGATTGTTTACAAAAACAGAAGAATGTAATGAGATGATGGTATTTTGAAATCACATTTTTTTATTTACCTACTTATTTATTTTAAGTGTTAATTACTGTTTTATTTTTCAGATCAATTACTTAAGCTACATAAGAGAATATAAAACAGAAATAATTACCAGGAGAATTTTGGAGAGATTGTTTACAAATTGTTTTGCATCAAGTTGCAATTGGACGGGCAAAAATAACAAATACAGCTTGAAGAAACTTGTTTTAATGAAAGTCATTATAGGTGTGTAATATTAAATTAGTCATATGATGAACGCTTTGTCACCGACTCTATCTATGAAGTTGCTATCTATAAGCCAGTATTTAGGTATATGGTGAATATGGATGCTGCTACAGGGTCTTATTAAATATATGTGGCGTCCGCGTTTGGCACCTAGAGAACAAACACATTTAGTTTTGGATTTGAAAAAATCTGTCAATCTTCCATGGCAAATAATTTTTGATTTAATAAAATTACTTTTATTAATTTTTAAATAAATTTAAGTTTTTGCAATCTGAATTTTTTTTAGGTGCAGTAAGGAAAAATAAGATTGCAGAAACAGAAAACGAAACGTCTATACAAGAAATTGTAACGAGCTGGTTCAGGTTTGCCAAAGATAAGGTTAGAGGACGCGAGAACAAGAGAAGGACATTCTATTGGTTTGTTTAAGTTTTGGAAGGGCACTGAATTTCGATCCTTTTTATTGTATCTTGGCCCAGTAGTACTCAAAAATATTTTAGGTACCAAAACATTCATATCAATATTTTATTAATACTACATTGTGCAGTATATATATATTGTGCTCTGATTTGTGTATGGAATCTGAATGGCGGAATTATGCAAATAGCTTAATGCATTTTTTTTAGTAGTAATATCGCAATATATTATCATAAAGAACTTTTAGTTTATAACTTCCATAATTTATTACATTTAACAGCAGATGTTGCAAATTTTGGTACATGAGATAATTTCTCTGCTTTTCCTTTTGAAAACTATATGATTAAAATAAAAATAAACAAAAAGTTTAGGTGAAATACAAAGTACTTATGAAAGGCCACAAAATTTACTAATAATTATAATGTTGTATCAATAGATTTTTTTATAATACAGTGCAAATGGTTTAATAGTCGCCCGTATATAAAGCTAACAACAAAAAACCCCCGACACAAAAAAAAAAAACTAACCTCTAAAAAGTGTGAAATAATTCAAGTTTGTTCATTGCCTAATGACTTTTTATCCTTAAAAGCGTCGGGGACCGCTAATTATTAGGCATTTTAAGTTTTTAATTTAATTTTTATTTCAAAATTTTTAAACTTATTTAGTTAAACTAATTCATACATGATCTGACAAAAAAATATTTTTCAAGTTTTTAGTTTTCATTTTGTTAGTTCCTCATTCCCTTTCAATATAGTGAACATTATGCTACTAGTCAAGTCCATTCATTTGCTACCCATATTAAAGGATGTGTGAAAAAAGGTCATTCCCCACTTTCTAGTGGCGGCCATCTTGGATTTGAAATTTGTTGTAGTGTATAGTATTCTATTAGTCAAGTCCTTTTATTTGATACCCATATTGATGGAGTACTTAGTGAAAAATCAACGGTACTCCTGCTTTCGCACGAACTTCTTACGACATTGGAAATGAACCTAACGGAATAAAGTAAACACACATATTTGGGATAATATTTTTCGAAATAATTTTTTTTCGCAAAAAAATAACACAACTGTTTCTGGATAAGCTTAAAACTTCGAAATATAACATTCTTTACGACTTTTCGATCGAACAAACCGAATTAGTACGAAATGTAACACCGACGCATATCCGACTTCCAACTAAGGGCACCCTTAACCACTACTTCCGGTTGTCCGATTCTAACAATTTTAGTCTCAATCGATCCCTCGTTTAATTACCCCGAGCCGTTTTTTTATTTTTTCTTATTCGGACCTAGTTCTCGAGATATCGGGCTTCCAAAATAAAAATCGGGGAAAAAAATTGCGATTCTTTTCGTTTTTTTGCCGATATTTTTTTTGTTTTTGAATTTTTTTTAAATTCTCTTATGACATCTTTTAGAACTTGCCGAGTTGCGTCTTTTGACACCACGTTCATTCCGATATCTTGAAAACTCTTTGTGCCATCTGCCTGTCTCACAAAACTCCCAAATGACCCCCTATACTCCAATGAAATGAAAGTCATTTCCAATGACAAAAAAAATGTAATTCACTATTTTGTGGTAGCAGCCATCGTGGATTTGAAATTTGTCATAGTGATAGTATTTTACTAGTCAAGTCCTTTCATTTGCTACCCATATTGAAGGATTTGTGAAAAAATATGATGTCCGCTATTTTGTGGCGGCGGCCATCTTAGACTTATTTTTATCAAATATAGTTAAGAACACTTTCGACTGATTCATCTGTTATATGTAAAATCCCCAACCAAATCGGTTAATTCGTTTGGGAGCTACGATGCCACGGACAGATACACTGATACACACATACACAGATACAGAGATACACACACACGTCAAACTTATAACACCCCTCTTTTTCGTCGGGAGTTAAAAATAACAGTAACGATATC
Organism: Luffia ferchaultella; assembly: GCA_949709985.1. NCBI lineage: Eukaryota > Metazoa > Arthropoda > Insecta > Lepidoptera > Psychidae > Luffia > Luffia ferchaultella. The sequence goes on along the minus strand of OX453256.1, from coordinate 1,150,485 downwards.
GAAATTGCAGCTCCAAGACGAATGTGATAATTTTTCGTCAGTATTTGTAAATTCCGAAACAGCATCTTGTCATATTGATTCAACTTCAGAACGCTACAATGGAAAAAACATGTATACAGCTATAAATACGATACCTCTCCTCTGAATCACGCAGTCGAGTAAAAAAGGTGAAAGTACAACAGTTATGAAGACATTAATGCTAATAAATATTTTTCAAGGTCTATATTCTATCTATATTCTATCTATATTATATATCAAGGTCTATCTATATTCTTTAGATCAACCTGCTGTCTTCAAGCATCGAATTTTTAAATTTAATTAAAGTCGTGCAATAAGTAAAGATATTTATTTTTTTTGCTAAAAGTAATATTTATTTATTTCTTAAATGATTTCATATTTTAATTGAAAACAATTATTCATTCAGTGCCCACACACTCAACTGCATATGATTTCACTTTAACGATTACTTTAATTGGAAAATGTTTGCAAATAAGCTATTGGCCCACTAATTTTGGCTTTGAAATTATAAACAAATTCTGAAGTATAGGGAAAACATAAATGTAAATTAAATTAAAATATTGACATCTACTCTACTTTTTCTCTATTCATAATAAATACAATGACTTCATCATAGAGTAAATTAATTATTAATTAAATTATTAATTAAAGACAGCAGCGTTTGATTATAATAGAGTCATAAATGTTATCATAAATGTTACATAGGTTACAGTATCGAAGTGACATTTCGCATTTTCTGAGTGTTGAAACCGGTGTGCAGAGATTTCTCAGGGGTGAAGAGCGCCGCGTGAGGACCTTAGGCACTAAAACTCAGACTAAAACTCCCTATCATACACCGGCTAGTTACAGTATGAGTGATTAGATGGTAAGCGAAGAAGAGGGCTTATATGACTAGTTCTAATCAAATCTAATCTAATTCGTACTTTTATGGACTTCATCAATGTGTACGAAGAAGTGTATTCTAAAAGGTCTTATATTAGAATTCCGTTAAGCGAATATACGTATAAGCGTACAAACAGAGCTCAAATTGCTATGCTTCATGTAAAGAGAACTACATTTATTAATGTAACAAATTATAATACGCTACGTTACGGACGCTTTTGTTTCAAATTTGTTAAGCGACCACGCATCCTGGTTCTTAAATTGAAACGTCAGTTGATGTAATGCAAAAAACCCGCATCAAAAGAAACGCAAATACTGCGGCACCTCATGTGGTCTGCTTTTATAGTATATGTGTATATTCTACTTTTAATCTAATCGTCTGATTTAATACACAAAAAACCCACTAAAAACGGTCATTATTTTTGCTTGATACTCGAATAAACAGACAGTCTGTATTTTTAAACAATAGGTATAGATATTTGATGAAAATATAAACAATTTTATGCAGTCACTTAGTTCATTATTTTGCAAATATATCAATTACCTAAATATTTCATTTAAACTACTACCCAAAAGACAAGCTAATGCTTAGTTTGGGGCCTCGACGTTGTTGTAATGTAGGTATACGTCCTTATTATCATTATTATTATTAAATCCTACGCCCTCCCTGTAAGTTTAGTTTATTGTTGTCTTGAATAGCATAAGAATCAGGACAGAACGTCTTATACCTACAACGAAACGATCGAAAAGTAGACAAAATATCAGATTCAGTGCTTAGACAGACCATACGCCATTATCAACATTTCGTTTAATTCCACATGAAATGTAATTTCAGAATCTATATTTTCCTTTAAATTACGACTTTTTCATATATGGGTCACACAAAATTCTATTTCACAGCAAATATTTCAAATATTTTTTTCCTCACATTTTCATTGTGACAACGCGGTATCTATATGACAATCGACGATTGTTGTTTTGTCTTTTCTTTCTTCGATCAGTCCCTGCTCAACAAAAACTGCTAACAAAGGTTTAATTTCTCAATATTCGGATTTACGAATTAAGGACATGTGTATCGGTAATGAAATATTCCTTCGCTAAATTCTTTTTATAATATTAATAAAAGTAGGTACATCAAAACAAATAATTTAGACGTCAAAAAGTTTAATCGCATTTTTAAATTATGCATAACGATTCTCCGGGATATAATAATTGTGTCGTAAACCAGTTTTAGGAACAGTTTTATCAATAAAAATGTTTTACAGTCACGGAAGGAGTTTAGGCTATAAAAACTGAAAAGTGAAAAACTGGAATATTAAAACGGGTAAGTGTCAGGAGCTAGAGTCGGCGTGCGTTGAAGAGCCCAATTTTCTGACACTACACGAGCGGAGCGAAAATAATACGCGAAGTTTTTTGTTTAACATTTGACGAATGACAAAAGTATAATTTTTTTTTCGCTTGTGGATAGGATTTTTAAGTCACGACCGTGTCAATTAAATTATTTGCCTACAAATAATATTTATAATAACTAAGAAAACATGACGTGTAATGTAGAGCGGCTGTATTTGTTTCTCTAGTAAATTATCATTTTATAAAAAGTTGAAAAATATTTTTTTGTCTGATCATGTATGAATTAGTTTAACTAAATAAAAGTTTAAACATTTTGAAATAAAAATTAAATTAAAAATTTAAAAAACCCCCGACAAATAAAAAAAAACTAACCTTTAAAAAGTGTGAAATAATACAAGTTTGTTCATTGCCTAATGATTTTTCATCCTGAAAAGCGTCTGGGACCGCTAATTATTATGTATTTTTAGTTTACTTAGCGGTCCCCGATAACTGAAATTTTCAATAACTTATGATAATACCACCTATTCATAAAATATGTATTACATATTTCATAAAAACATAATTCTGAATACTCTTCAAATAAAGTTTTTTTAAATGTTAATTTTTTTTGTCTTTCCCTGAAAATCCAAAAAAGATGGTAATTTATTTATGTTTCTTATATATAACATTATTTGTGTGTATGTAAATTGTGCCTAAAGCGACAAACGGTCTAATACTTCCAAAGCGACTTACTAGTTTAAATTACTTATATTGTTCTCTAAACTTTGTCTTTCATGCCCTATACGTATACGTACGTATAGCAAAGAATACGAAGGGCGCAAAAAGTCTCTTCATAAAATGTGAGCTGAACCCGTTTATTCCCAAAACTAGATATTACTAATGTTTCACTAACGTAGTTTGGTTTTATATGTCAGTAGGTATTGATATGAAGAGTAATATATTATGTTAGTCTATCAATTCATTAATGCCCTACTACAGGTGCTTGAACCTCCCCTCAGGATGAGGGGGCTTAGAGCTTGATCCATCACGTTGCTCCAGTGCGGAATTGGTGGATTTTAACGACTGCCATCTGGTGACGGCAACCGGGACCGAAAGTTTTACGTGCTCTACGAGGCACGGAGTATGATGGGTATATAAGTCAGTGTTGTGGGCGTAGCCATACACACCTGCTGCGTGTGCTGAATCGACTCCTATCATGGTTGCGGAGAACTTCTATTTGTATTTTGTCATTTGTATTTGTTTGCTGTGTATTATGTATCCGTAGCCGTAATTAAATGTTTATTTCTTTCTTTTTAAAAAAAAAAAAACATATTGGCTTAGCCCGTTTCTGGGCTTTGACCCACCCTCTAAACATTATAAGAATCGGGTTCGCCATTACTCGGTTATCACGAAATATGTTAGTAGAACTTATGTAAATAACAATATTTATGCCTTAACATTTTTCTCAAAAACTAGTTTTGTATTATTTACGAAAGGTTCATTTTTGTGCTTAAATAAAGTCGAGGTGGAAATTTTCCGTGCAGAGTAGCAAAATTACCCACTCCAGAACACGCCCTACTCACGACTTTTACACATTTCACACTTTTATTTCTCACTCGCATTTTCACAAAATGCTAGACCTCGCTCACGTCAAGCGTCAATTAGTCGGGTGGTTAGTGGGTGAGTGAGCCCAACGGTGTTAGTTTCAAGTAGGTATAAATTACCAGTGTATACACCATATCTTCAGGCTTATATTTAAAAAATACATTTTCGTAGTTTTTCATATTGTCTTATTTTGTAAAAAAAATTAAAAAAATTCATACCTTCATAAAAAAGCAACAATACTAGATTAATGCTTTTATTCCGTTCATTAAGAAACATCTTGTATGCTGACACTTTAAACCTCGGAAAGCGCAAAAAAAAAATTCATTTGCCTTTAGCATATTGCGTTCACTCACGCATGATTGGTTATTACTCACCATCATGACTCACCATGGACTTTACCTAGACTAGCTAATGCCTATTCTTTTGTTGCGTGCCAAAGTAAAAAAATTTTTTTTATAATAAATACAATTTTTATATTATGTGATTTATGCAATCGGTCTATAATCTATGCGTCGATATAAACTGACTGATCGCTGAAACAATACGCCGCATGCGTAACCTGTCGGCCTCCTTTGCGGAGCTTTGTCTATTCTTTTAACATTGCTAATGTTTATCAGATCGTTTTGGGGGAGTGTGATTCGGTTATATTTCCGAAATTTTTGATGGTAGGCAATGGTGTCAAAAGGTGCAAGAACTTGTAGGGCACTGTATTAGACCAATTTGAAAATCGGTTAGTATCTTTTTTTCTGAAAATTAAAATGATAGAAAAGGCAAAATTTCCGGTTTTTTTTCGGACGAACGTTGAATATGTAAAAAACAAAATAAAGAAATAAAAAAAATGAATTAACTCCCCAAGGCAGATAGATTTTCTATCGTTTGAAAAAAGAAATTTTGGAATCAGTCGACAACTGCGGGCTGGGCAGGTGTCCTTTTCACTGAACAATTTATTAGATTGAGATTAACCCGGAGATTGAGATTCGGCTGTATTTCAGGAAGTTATAAATGAAGACAAAAGGCAATAAGTGTCAAAAGATGCAAGAGCTCGGGGGCATCGTATGGTACCAGATTTTTGAAAATTGATCTATAAATTTTTCGAAACATCTTTGATAAAAATAGGTAATAAGTTTTTAGTTTCAATGTTCATTTTCAATGTGCTCCGATTGCGAGAAGCGCGATATATGTAGATTTTTTAATTTTGAAATTATACGTTGGATTTATCAACTGGCCTGTCTTTGTAAAAGGTAAAAGCGCAGCTGGAAAAAATACACATATAATAGGATATGATGATATAAAAAAAATGTTCAGTGATTTTGATTTCTTAAACAAATATATGTACATATTGTTATTAAAGCATTACTCAAGCTACTTTCCAAATGAGACACTAATCCTGTGATTAGTTTATCTATGTAAAACGTTTATATCATACTTAATTTAGTCAGCCTCTTTTTTGTGTCAAATCATTTTGTTAGGGACCTTTATCATGCAATCTCATTTTTCGTTGAAAGCAAAGTAAGTACTAAAAATAATTTAAAAAAAAAAATAAAAACCGACTTCAAAAACGTAAACTAAAAAGTTAAAAATAAAATTTTCACTTTAAAGAAAGGAGCATTAACAGGCGGCATATAGTTAATGAAGTCGGTGCCTACTCACTCAGACACTTTAAATTGTGTTCTATATTTGTTATAGTTATTGTTGTAATTGTTATTACCTGGTAAGTACCCATTTAAAGTGTCTGAGTTTTCTTTAAAGTGAAAATTTTATTTTTAACTTTTTGTTTTTGAAGTCGGTTTTTATTTATTTTTTTAATTATTTTATTTTTCAATTTTTAGTTAAACGCATCTGTAACTTATTTGTATTTAGTATAAATGGGGCTTCTAAACGCGCTACTCAAATGAGACAGCACCGCGATTACGCAACGTAAATTCCTTTATTACGCCCAGTAGGTAGTGGTATTCCTATGTAAAACTTCAATCTTAATTATTATTTTTGTGCAAAGTGAACATTTTGGCATATTGAACCGTATGAAGTAAACCCAACAAAAGGTAACTGCTGTAAATCGTTGAGGAATTCTCTCGACTGTTTAAGGCCTTCATCATCAGACCTGTAATGGCACTTATAACCCATATGAGTGCAAAGTTCTCATTAATAGAAATGAATGAAGTCCAAACATTAGGGAATTGCTGTAAATCGTTGAGAAGTTCCCTCGATTGTGTATGGTCTCCATCATCAGACCTGTAATGGCACTTATAATCCATATGGGTGCAAAGTTCTCATTAATAAAAATGAATCAAGTCCAAACAACAGGTAATTGCTGTAAGTCGTTGAGGAGTTCCCTCGACTGTTTTTCAGTTCCATCATCAGATCGACTCCCGACGTTCATTTAATAGTACTAGTAGTAGTACTTAATAAAAATACTTAAAATTCGATACTTTAAAATACGATTTTCGAAGGTTGCCCTCGATTTCTCTGGGACGCCATCATCAGATCCTGGTTTTTTTTATCATGGTACCACTCCTGAGATATCTGCCTTCCACAAAAAAAATCATACATTTCGGTTCATAAACAATGAAGTTATCCCTGAACACACTTAAAAAACAAAAAACATATATACGGTCGAATTGAGAAACCTCCTTCTTTTTTGAAGTCGTTTAAAAAAATACAAAAACCTTTGAGTCTATTGACTTTTTCCATTGTTTCACACGCGTGTTAGCTAATGGTTAATTAAGATGCATCCGATTGTTCTATAAGTCATACTCCCACGTTTTATCCAAGAATAAAGATATTTCGTATAGTGTTCAATTTCATCTCCATAATTTACTATAAGGTTCTGTTTCAAGTTTTAGTATTCGTTAGCTATCTGCGGAATCAGGATAAAAGCAGGATTTAAATTATTTCTGTTAATCCAAGTCCAACTGGTTTGAAACAAGGTACGCTTCTTTGTTTGTCACTCACGTCACGTCACTCATGTAACGTCACGGTTCAAGAATGAATTATTTTGATTGAAACTGTCTACAGAGCAGAGAGTCGTTGCTTAATTTACGGACTACATCACTTGAAAAAAGATTTCTTAACATCAACGCATAGGCCAAAGCGCTGGGTTTAGAAAGAAGAAACTTTTCACAAAGTCTTGAATAACATGGGCATCTGCTAAAGATTCTTTAACAAGGGACCTTTTGTGGAAAATTCAAGTTTCTATTAAAATAACAATAACAGACAAGATATTGTCCATTGTCGGCATAAGTAAACCATTAAACTACGTCAAACCATTATGTACAAACTTCACTCTTAGGATTTCAAAACTTAAAAGCCTAATACCAAAACCTTATAGTTTCATAGTTTATATATATATATAAACGATATAGTTTCAGTAGTCATAGTCTTTCCATCCGACTATTCTGTCTGTCACGGTTTTATATATTTGAACAGGCACAGTTGACAATTCAATTGTCATCATAAATTGATTTTTTTTAACTGTGCTTTCCCTTATAATGAAATGGGAAAATTTTGTTTTTCCTTTTATTCCATCATGTGGGATAACATCAAGAAATTGATAAATTAAAATTAAATTGATATGGAAATTTTACAGATTACTTTTTATTTTCACCCCGTTCCTGAAATACGTATTAAACTAAAAATTTGCTTTTGCCATACCAATCGGCATTTACAAACGAAAGCAATCCGACTAAAAAAATCGGCTAGGTTCATATTGATTAGAATATTCAATAATTGGTTACTTCAATACGTTAATCATCATCAGCCCATTTTTACCCCACTGCAGGGGCTTAGGCCTCCCCCAGGATGAGGAGGGGGGGCTAAGAGCTTAAGTCCACCACGCTGCTCCACTTCGGGTTGGGAACTGTAACGACCGCCATCTATTGACAGCGTCCGGGACCGACTGCTTAACGTGCCCTCCGAAGCACGGTGTCAGTGATATTGTGTACTTAAGTCAGAAAAACTCATTGGTACACGCCCGGATTCAAACCATGGCCTTATGGGGCCTTATAAATTTGAAATAGGTTCGTTGCGCTCTGGGCTATCACGACATATCACGACGACTTCAATACATTAGTTTCGGAATAATTGAGAAAAAAGTTAAACAGAAGAAAATGCTCTATACCCAACTATATGCATAGCTGTATTAAGTAAGGAACTCCACAGAGAACAATTACTTTATTTGTAAAAAAAAACTATAGCTTTAACAATTTTTCGAGAATAAATTCTGAGTAAAACGGTTCCGCTCCGCTCTGCAATGCAGTTAGCTGGATAGTATTCGGTATATTTATTCGTATCGGAAACGGCTCGTAGGAGCTTCACGCTGGATTGCCAGAGATTATGTGCCGCAAGCGCAGCTGGGACCGCATACAGTCTCATCCAGTGGAGTTATCTACAACTAAAACATGTGTTACTATTTTGTTGGTAATTTAAATTATTTAATTAATTATTTCAGATTCTATATTGTTCCCTTATAAATATTAATATCTAATAATAATTTTATGTAGACACAAGCTTGCGTATATATATACACATATGACTAAAAGTTTTATTTCTAATTTAAATGCTGGTATGGTTTATTCGTCTTACAACAACATCCTCACTAAATGTACCCAGCGCCGAATATTCGTACGCAACCAAAAAAGTTATGATAAATAATTGTAAAAAAATAATAATATGTTTTTGTCATTGGAAATATTGTCATTGGAAATGACTTTCATTTCGTTAGAGTATAGGGGGTCATTTGGGAATTTTGTGAGACAGACAGATTGCACAAAGAGTTTTCGAGATATCGGGACGGACTGATGTCAAAAGACCAGCTTGGCAAGCTTGGCAGACCAATCGTGGTCGTGTGTCGATTTAGACCTACTACCCTCACATACTTACACGTTTGTGAGTGACGCGCATGGATGCCGTCGATGGCTTGATCACTTTGTAGTGACAGACGCTGCGCGACAATCCATACTTGCTAGTTCTGTACTGTATGATACTTACTGGTCTGATCACTTTCCCATTATGTTGCAGTGCAATTTTAATTTAGTAAAATCCAAAGTGGTAATCCCTAAAAGAAAAGAGGAAAACAAAATAGTTTGGGGTGAGCGGGACACTGAACAGATACGCAGATATCATGATATCTGTCATTCTAGATTGCGTGAAATAAATTTCCCAATAGAATTCACCAACTGCTGCGACAGAATGTGTTGTGATACGGACCATGTATTGTTATTAAATAATATGTATGATGATATTGAATGTATACTTTTCGATGCTGCCAGATGCAGTTATAATGTTAAAAAGAAAAAGAGGGGTAAGTGTGTTGCCGGGTGGAATAAGCATGTTCGGGACGCGCACAGTTGGGCTCGGCAGTGTTTTCAAGTATGGCTTTTGAATGGCAAACCTTTTAATGGAAATCTTTATAATGATATGCTTGTATCTAGGCGAAAATTTAAATCTAAATTGAAGTGGTGTCAAGATAATGAACAAAAGATGAAGATGGATATAATTGCTGAGCATCACTTTAATAAAAATTTTGGAAAATTTTGGAAATGTACGAACAAAATGACACACAAGGCGAGCCTACCTGTGAGTGTGGCGGGGATACATGATCCCGAAAAGGTGGCTAATCTGTTCCGGCAACATTTTAGAGTAGAATCGCCACTGAAGGTAGCAGAGCCGCGGGTGCGCGATGTTGGGGGTCATCCCGCAGAGTTGAGTGTTAGATTTAGTGCGAAGGAGGTTGCTTCTATAATAAAAGACATGGCGAGAGGGAAATCTCCAGGGCATGACAGCCTCAGCATCGAGCACTTGCGGAATGCTGGATTCCATCTACCAAGAGTATTGTCTATGTTTTTTACTCTTTGTCTTGGTCACTCTTACTTACCTGATAAATTAATGCGAACAGTTGTTGTACCCATTATTAAAAATAGGACAGGTGATTTATCAGACTTATCCAATTATAGGCCGATATCACTGGCTATAATTATAGCCAAGGTGCTGGACCGTCTGCTTGACAGGCACCTGGATAAGCACTTTAACCTTAATGATGCACAATTTGGTTTTAGAACTGGTCTCTCTACGGAGAGTGCTATTCTGTGCCTCAAGCAGACTGTGCAGTACTACACGGCCAGAAAAACACCAGTGTATGCTTGTTATTTGGACCTATCCAAAGCTTTCGACCTGGTATCTTATAATATACTGTGGGAAAAGTTGCGTTACGATACAAGCCTGCCTCAAGAAATTGTATCTGTATTTAGGTACTGGTACAGCAATCAAATAAATCGTGTGAGATGGGCAGACTCTTTCTCGGATGAGTACAGGCTGGAGTGCGGGGTAAGGCAGGGGGGCTTGACCTCGCCTCGGCTATTTAGTCTGTACATGAATCGGCTGATCGAGGAGCTTAGTAGTACCAATGTTGGATGCCATATTGACGGTACGTGTATTAACAATATTAGTTATGCAGATGATATGGTCCTGCTGAGCCCTTCGATCGGTGCCCTGAGAAGATTGCTGAAGATTTGTGAATGTTTTGCGGAGACTCATGGGCTTAAATATAATGTTCAAAAAAGTGAGATGATGGTATTTCAGTGTAGAAATAGGGGTTGCTCCACTATACCTATCGTCTCACTTTGTGGTACTCCTTTAAATAGAGTGGCAAAATTTAAGTACTTGGGCCACTGGGTTACTGAGGACCTAAGTGATAATATTGATGTGGAGAGGGAGAGAAGGTCGCTGGCTGTCCGAAGCAATATGCTGGCCCGCAGGTTTGCTCAATGTACAGGGGACGTTAAGGTGACGCTATTTAAAGCATATTGCCAGTCCTTCTATACCTGTAGCCTGTGGGTAAATTGTACACAGAAGGCGCTCAGTAGTCTACGCGTCCAGTATAATAACGCGTTTAGGATACTGATGGGGTTGCCGCGATTTTGCAGTGCTTCTCACATGTTCGCAAACGCGCATGTTGACGGTTTTGCAGCGATCATGCGCAAGCGATGCGCCTCCATGTTAACTCGTGCGCGTGCCAGTGCCAATAACATTCTGAGAACTCTGGTCGACCGATGGGACTCTCCAATGCTTGAGCGTTGGGTGCGGATTCATGCGGACATGTAGACTGCTGATGTTGTTGATTTTCATTATACCCTAATTGATGTAACCTAGTTTTTATACTAACATAAGTTAAGTACTTTATACTAACCCACTTTGTATATGGACAATGTCTGAAATAAATTATTATTATTATTATTATTATTATTATTTACAAGATGGCAAAAGACAATTTGGAAAAAGTTCAAAAACAAAAAAAAATATCGGAAAAAAACGAAGAAAATCGCAATTTTTTTCCCTGATTTTCATTTTCGGAGCTCGATATCTCGAGAACTAGGTCCGAATAAGAAAAAAATAAAAAAACGGCTCGGGGTTATTAAACAGGAGATCGATTGAGACTAAAATTGTTAGAATCGGACAACCGGAAATTGTGTTTAAGGGTGTTCTTATTTGGAAGTCGGATATGCGTCGGTGTTACATTTCGTACTAATTCGGTTTGTTCGATCGAAATGTCGTATAGAATGTTATATTTCGAAGTTTTAAGCTTATTCAGATACAGTTATGTTATTTTTATTGCAAAAAAAAATTATTTCGAAAAGTATTATCCAAAATATGTGTTTACTTTATTCCGTTAGGTTCATTTCCAATGTCGTAAGAAGTTCGAGCGAAAGCAGGAGATCCGTTGATTTTTTAATTCAGTTCGCTAAGAAATAACATAATATAATAAAAATGACATATACATCACAACAACGTCTAGGCCCCAAACCAAGAAATTGCCTGTATGTCGACAATTTGACCCGAGGAATGCAAAACCAAAAGACAAGAACGAATCCACCCTTAGCATATGTTTACTGGTGCATAATAAGTTATTAGCCCATGTGCACTTTCCGTGATGTGTGCTGCGATTGGCCGATGCATTTTTTATGTGCCGAAGTAAAAAAAAATTGCCGTCAATTTGCTACTATTTGTAGTTTCACACAAAATTTTTTGTTGATTACTAATTAAAAAGTAAGTAATTTGTAATATTGTATACGGGCTAGCGATTGCCCGCGACTTCGCTCGCGTGGTTTTTATGATTTCTACAGTTTCGAAAGTTCATGAAGGATCCTAAATATTTCAGAAATGAAAACCGACAAATAAAAAGTATCCTATGTCACTCCCTACAACTTCCCTTTCAAAACATTAGAGAATTCACTCCCACTACTTTTACTTCAGCATTTACTTCTATTCAAATTTTCACCCGCCATTTCCTCCGAATAAAGCATGAAAATCCAAAAACTCTAAAAAACGACATAATTTATTTTCGATGAGGAGCTACAATTCAAATTTTAGAGTCTCTGCTTAAAAATAAAACGAGTACTCGTATATAAACTTTTACCTTGCCCGTTTCCTCTCAAAATGTGAACAACCAAAAACCTTGAAATTCCGTCAATATTTATGTATGTTGAGGAGTTCTATTTCCAACTTTCAAGTCCCTACCATTAAAAAACCGATACTCCTGTATAAACTTTCACCCTCCGTTTCCCATCTTAAAATGTGTAAATAAATAAAAATTTATATGATGAATATTGATACTGGTACCGGGTCTTGGTTGTAATATGTATGTAGTGTTTTTACTAGGTACCCAAAACACAACCTAATGCTTAGTTTAGGGCATAGGTATTATTATTATTAAATTGTGAAAATCTAAAAATCTTGAAATATGTTATTATTTATTTATTATGAGTAGCCACAATGCTAGTTCTTAAGTTTATATATTTAAAAAACCGATACACCCAAATACATTTTCAACTGCCATTTAACTGTGAAAATCCGAAAACCCTGAAACATGTTAATTATTTATGTCCAGTGGCTCTAATTCCAATTTTCGTGTTCTAAAGTTCAAAAAACATAAACTTTTATACGAATTTCCCCCCTCTATTTCCCCCCTTAAAATCATGTATAAAATTTTTCATTAAAATCGGTCAATCCATTCAAGAGTTATTAAAGTGCACAAGGACAGACAGCCAAACAGTGTCATGCAATGAATACTTATCACAAAATTTGACAAAAAAATTTATGTAGAGACAAAGCAAACTGATTTATAAAATAGTTTTTTTAACCTATGCGAAGGGAAGGCGAATAAACGTGTACAGTTCCCGCGCGCCTGGGTACGCGTGGTATGTGGAGCCCCACCCACTAACAACCGCCTGAAGCATAATAGGGATGCGTGTCGTTTAGATAGACTCATTAGTTTGAGTCAGCCGTTCGACTTTGAGAGTGAGGTCATCGGGCTGATCTGACAGTGCATTCCGTGGTCTTCTTAGGAAATGATTAGGAGGAGGTGCCTCGTAAGTGGCAGCTGAAATTATCAATGGAAAAAGTCATTGGCTATGATCTTTGTAGAACAAATAAAATACGTATTACAAAAAGTTTTAATTTTCATATGATTAAATAATTATAATAATATGCAGTGTATTAAATTTAAGTACGTAATATATTAAATATTATAACAACATATAAAATTTTAAATTTCTTGCATAAGAAGGTAAATCACCCATTAGGTAACCGTATTTCTTTTAAAGAACCTTGAAATCTACTTCGGCTCTATCATTCAAGGTAACAATGTGAAATATTATTTTCTGATAAATCCTTCTCCTAAATATTGGGCCTGTGAAGTTTACGGATTGTTGTAAAAGGTGTTACCCCGGGGACGTATCAACAAGAAGAGCGAATTGTTAACCCCTAAGGGCGGAACTCTTGAAATTACTTTTCAAATAATCGTAAATTTCTCGATGAAACTTTCACCTGAATTATATTTTATTTTGTAAGTTTTTCCTTTGCTGCGATAAAGGCTCTAGAGTATTATCATCGAGTGAATCTTTTATGAAAGGATCCGCCGTTCCTGTTTTCTAATCTGTAATATTCATTCAAAAAGTATCGTGTTATATACTTTTTATGTTTTTATATGGCAACGTATGGATAAAATATTTAACTACATGGTTCGAACGGCACTAAAATCGACTACCGGATTAACTGATTATTACTTTATGCAGTAGAAATCATCTTAATGCTATACCTACCGACTAATTAAAAAAAACCTAAAATTATTTATAAAAAAATAAAAAGATTTATTTGCAAAATTACAATAGTCTAAATTACGTCAACCACCGTTGTTGATCTAGATTATTGTGTTAAATCCCCTAATAAAATTAAATTTATATATTCAACCATTATGCTTGTACAATAGAATTCTACCAATGATCCTCACACTAGGCTAGCTAAGCCTGTCCCATAGGAGTCAAAAACCCAATTGACAAATGACACGGAAAAGATGCGGCTTAATACTCGTAATAATAGGACAATAAATATATGTTAAATTACAACTTAAATCTCCTTCAGCGCAAGTGGACAAGAGCAGCTGCAGTTCCAAAGATGTTATTTGCATGTGAACGACTGAAATGATAAGAATGTTAAAAAGCTCAGAGTGTTTTGATATTAAGTTTTATTAGTTACTAGCGAACGCCCGTGACTTCGTTCGCGTGAATTTCTATAGTTTTTCAAGTTAACGTTGAAACTCTAAATGTTTTCGGAATAAAGTGTAGCTTATAATATTGTCTAAGAAGTCCTTTACTTACCTGTGAAGGTCTCTTTAATATTGATTCAGCTGTTTCGGACAAGCGTGGACAAACAAACAGACAAAAAAATTTAATACGTGTTTTTGGGTTTTGTTTACTCGCAAATAAAAAACATATAAATAAGAAGAAGTTTTTAGTTCCAAATCACAGATAGACACTTCAGTTAAATTTATAGGTATTGAAATCAAGAAGTTATAAATGTCGTTTTCGTGCCGCGCCCTGCGGAGATAGCTTAAAATAAGTGTATATGTTTCTGGAAATAACATACGAATAGTGTGTGGCGTGTACATTTACTAAAATAAGCAACCAGTCAGCAAACGTTAATGATTCGATCAGCTTGGACCAGTTTTTTTTTTCACCAAAACTTTGACCAGTTTTTGTTTTGCGGACCATTACTATTGTTTTACCTATATAAATACAGTCATTAATTTAACAAAATAAAATGTTGACGTACATAATTGATGGACGTACATTGTTTTCGACGTGAACTCTACGTATGGTAAAAGTAGGTTTAATAATTGAAATCTATGTATTTGATAGCTCAATTTTTAAAAAATTCTATGTGACAAATGGCCGCGGCGGCACCCCGCGACGACCGAGTCGGATATTGTATGTATAATGCAAGCGGCCGCGCGCCGACGCCGCTCGCGAAATGACTTTCGTAAACAAGTTTTGCTTGATTTATGAAAAAGTTGAAAGTAAAATAAATTTTAAGGGCAGAAGTTGCGCGTCAGGTGTCCTTTAATATTTTTCAAGAGAGCCACAAAGGATGTAAATCATTATGTAAATGAGATTGTATGCGAGTGAAACTCGGAACTGGCGAAATTGCGGCGTCAAGTTTGTTTGCTACAGTTTTATGCCAGAATCAAGATAGAAATAGTGGAAAATTATGCATTGAACATATTTAATTGTACATACAAATATTAGACAACTATTTGATTCAGGACACGTGCCCCGAAAACCCGCACCGCGCCACACCTGACTTTTGTACTCTAGGCCTTCGGCGGAGAGGTCTTAAATAATTTGATTAAGCCAGTTGAAGTTAGTTAAGTCGGTATAACTTGATTTCGACCTATCCAAACCCGCGAAGTTAAGCTAAGTGAACGATGTTATCACCCTCATCACGTCGCTAGTTCACACGCGTGCAGACAGAGGGGCGTTCAGCTTTTTATCTGGGGCTTTGGCCGCCCGCCCCGTAATTGTTCTAGAAGCGGGATAAGCTGCCTATAATTGGCACTTACATGTTATGAATATGACACGTTTGTCATAATTAAAAGTTGCTTATAACGAAATTGTGTAATAAACGGAAAATCATCAAAAGCATTTTTACCAACGACGGAACGGAGACGGTATATGCTTTTGGGGTAAGTGTGTTTTCGTTTGTATGTCTCTTACCATTTTGCTCAAAAACTATTAGACCGATGTCGATGCGGATTTTTTTATTACGTAGGTATCACTTCAGAAGAGGTCCGGTAAATATATTTCTGAAAAGCAACCCGTTCGCGCCCTTAGCTCCCGCCTTGTTACATTTAAAGTGTCTACTTTTATAATAATAATTATCGAATATTTTTTCAAAATCACTTTACCGCTTTTCTTTATCAACATTTGGTTATAAACATCCTTACTTATTTTGATTGCGTTGACTAGGAAGTTATATTTTTTACAGCTCCAAAAGACCGTGGAACTAAGTATAAGATATTAACTTGATATCTCTACTCGTTTCTGATAAATATAATCTTATCAGACAGACAAACGGACGAGGAAATTATCCTGTAAGAGTTCCTTTTTTCCTTTTAAGGTACGAAACAATAAAAAGCGTTCCTTTAAAAGGAGCAAAAGATCGTGACTACGGTGACAAATAAAGTTTATCCATATAATATATGCAGATTATGGACCACGCACAACGACCGTTAATAAAAATCATAATAATTGTTTTAAATCGATTATTAGATGCAGGACTACATTTTCCAAATTTTTAAGTAAATTTTTTTGTCATTGGTTATTAAATTTTTTACTTTTTAATTATATGCAAAAAAACATACAGGCAAAACAAACAGGATTTGTGTTTATTTGATAATTCCAATTGATATGAACTATAATTGTTATGTATGTATTGTTGACTTGTTATTTTCAGTTTTATGTAATTAACAAAATAAGTGTCAAATGAAACAATATCATTACATAGCATAAAACAAAGTCGTTTCTCGTCTGTCTGTCCGTTTGTATGCTTAGATCTTTAAAGCTATACGCAACGGATTTGGATGCGGGTTTTTTAGATAGATAGAGTGATTCAAGAGGAAGGCTTATATGTATATGACATGCATAATATAGTAGAGAAACACTGATAATTTTAGACATTTCTAATGGGATGTTGAAAATAAACGTATTTTTTTGCTCTTACATTGCAAACGCTGGCTCAAACCTACGAGTAAGATCAAAATAATGTACTACAGTATTGTACATCTTAAAAATGTCTATAAAAAAGATTAGAATGGTATATGTTTATTTCTTAGAGATAACCCACAATGAATATTTTTTATCCAAAAATTGGTCTAAATAAGTGTTACATGTATTACTATAGATGGCGCTGCAATCGTTGTAATGTCGTGGCACCAGCGCCCCCTTACGACTATATGAAGTGTACATCACTTCGATATAACCTGAACGTCAGACAAGTCATGTAATATTTAATATTATAATAAAAGCCTAAAACTACTGGTTGTTTATATTATAAATAGTCATCTTGAGCCCACCAACAACACAATAAGTATTCGAGCACAGAAAAATTTTTCGCGGTATTCACTTAATTGTGACTTGCCACCAGATGGCTCTGTAGCATTTCTTTTTCTATAAGCAGAAATTATCTAAAAATGCAGCGAAGCCGAGGGCGGTCGCTAGTATACATTAATTTGTAAAAGCAACTGGAAAATAATATATAGGCTTTTCTTAAATATTACATTACAAGATACACTTGGCGAAACAACAGTTCTATTTATGTAGCAAAAAATTCAAATATTATATTCCATGTTTCTGAGTGTTCTGTTAAACGACTCAATTCGACTGTATTATTTCATATTATTATTTTTAGGCTTCCGTATCTCGAAAGGAAAAAGGGACGATCATAAGATCGCTTCGTTGTCCGTCTGTTTGCATAAGTCTCTGTCTGTCAAAACTAGAGATAATGTTAATTAAAAATGCTTCTTTCGAAAAAACATAATTTTATTTTTCTATTTTTTTAGATATTGAAGCAAATATTCCAGATTTAAATTAAACCGGACAGGCTAATAATAATAAGCATTTACACGTATAAAAATCTCATACACTACATGCAGCGATATGTACCATGTAGTATGCATCGAGTGTTCAGGACGCATGGCGCCAAGTTACTACTTGTATACTTCCACTGCACACTTTATAGTCTCGTCGGAGCTTTGCAAAGAACAACGAGCGACTGTTCAATTAAATGCTTAATTTTGGCAAGTGTGTTCTCGAAGCTTATTTTCGTAACTTAAGAATGCCTTTTAATAACTTAAAATGTATTAAAACTTGAAGAAACTAGAATTCACCAGCTGCACTTACTTAGCCTCCGTGCTTTAGACATAGAAGAAACACTTTGATTATGTAGAAGAGCAGTTATTTTAAATAAAATTATACAATTAAAATAAACATGGAAATCCAATAAAGATAAAGCAAATTCTCGCATATACAAATAAGAAACTTTCATTTCGCAGTCTCGAAGCGTAATGAAATAAATAACATTATTGCTTAAACTCATTGCTTTGTGGAAGTTTGCTGCCAGCTACGTGGTCGGAAACCGATACGAGACCCGATTTGAATTTATATTTCACTCCATTGTCTCATTTAGCATATTTCACCGATTGTTAGTAACTAAGCTAATTGTATTTTTCAAGTTTTATGATGTAAATTTTACTTATTAATTTTATCGTGTACACTGTGTAGTAGATAAGGTGAAAGTAGACCTTTATCATACAATATATGCAAGCACTATTGAAGGATTTTAAGAATTCGGATTCTAAGGGAGTAAATAAGGGATGTTAAAGTTTGTATGGTGCAAATATTAATAAAGCGCGTATCAATTCAAGATTTCGAAACAAGAAACAACAAGAAACTTAAGGAACGATTTCCTAAATAACTGATGAAACATGTGTTTTTAGACATTTGGATCTCTAATGGGGTGTACAGAAGTGTTAAAGTTTGTAAATCAATGCACAGCTTAAGTCGCTGATTCTATAGGCTTGAAATTTCACACAGATTTCTCGTATATCAAAGAAAAATATAAAGCGGTTAAAATTTAGTTAAAATTAAAATTGCGGTCAAACGATACTTCAGACTTCTCTTTGACCAGAAGTAATAAATTCCACATTTTGATATTAATTTTATCATTTAGTAAATAAAATACACCGTAAAGTTGTAAAAATTACAAAAATATGTTCTTTCTAACAAGAAAAAAGGTCTAATTTTGGTTTTTAAAGTTTATAATTTTCGATTTCGATTTAGTTGTGTACTTAGCGAGCAAGCGAGCGAGTTTTTTCGATAACCACAATTAAAACTGTTCGGTGTTAGAAAGAACATATTTATGATACATTTAACTTACAAAGATGGTAAATTAAACACAACAAGATTCAGTTTTTTACCTTTGGTCAAATATGTATTTTTATGGAAATCGACGGTAAGGTTCAACCTTAAGGGGGTAGTCTTTTCATACAAAAAAAAAGGGTTTGGCCTGTGTCTAATCCTCGCTCTATTTCTGTATCAGTATGTACAGAAAAAATATATAAGAAAAATACTGTTACAGGGCGGTACGTTTTTTTAAATTTCTTGCTTAATTGCTTTAGAATAAACTCTTGAAAAACATGATTTCGGTTGGTAATTTGTTTTTAAAAATAATGAGCCGTAAAATCGATATTAATGCGAATTTCAAAAAATCAGAACGTACCGCCCTATAAACATCCATTTTTAATGATGAAAATTTTGGTTCCAATTCATATACATTTCAGGCGTGAAAACAATCACGGTCCGCATGGTGTTTCAACGAGTATTTCACAGGTATTTTTGGGAATTTGTTCTTGGAATCTCTGTCACTTAGGAAAAGGTCGGGGAATAGGGATTGAAACGGAGATAACGATGCAAATTCTAAGCCGTGGATTCAAAGACGTACACTATACCCTTATGATCATGAACAAATAGTTAACGAAACATATAACTTAAAAACGAACCGATTTTTTCACATTCGCTCCGGTCAATCTCTATTGAGGTGAAATCTATCAGCGCCCTGCCCGAATGACTTGGTTTAGAAACCAGAAATTTGGCAAAAGAAATTGATTAAGCCAGGATTATTCAAAATTTACCTCATTGGCTAAAACGAGAGTCAAAACGAGTCACTTAAAGCAACCCAAAATTACGTTAAGCTACCATCGATCATTGTGATTATCAACACCGTAACCTAAGTAAACTTAACTTACTTCAACTTACGTCAAAACAAACACTATTATATTACCTTATCTATGCCACGTAAACGAAGTCGCGGGCGGATACTAGTAGAAAATATTCATCTTAATATTACACAAACTAAATATTGCGCAATGGCGTCACTGTGGAATATTTCTCCTAAAAGTAGATTATACACTGAGAGAAATCTTTCATCCAGACGAACGTATATTTCAGAAATATATAGTCAACGTATACATTAGACTTAAACACGTACAATATAACAGTAATACGGATACTTCAAAAGTACACTGAGATTGGCGGTTTCATAATACATCATGTTGCTGCAGGATGATGTTCAAATATACTTCCTCTGTATGAACGATCTGGACAACTGCATATGGCATACTGTGTCTGTATAAACCTACAGATATCCAAATTTTGGACGTATAATTTAGCTATTGTTGGAAGGACGAAATTTAAATGAAATAAACAAGTCTTTAGTGACGTCATATTTGATAAGTATACTGCATCAAATTAAGTTTTATACGTAGGTAACGCTAGTAAAATGAATCCAGTACCTATGCAATACCACACATGCCCAATAAATTCGGTTATTTGGCTACTTGACATTTTTTTAAATTATTTTATAAGAAAGAGTTTAAATAGGATATAATAGAAGAATTTAAAAAAAAAACATTATTAACAAAGTTATGAATCTTTAAAATTTCCTGTTAGACAGAGAGATCCATAGCACACGGCGTACACTATGTGTGACGTCCAATGGTGACGTCAGACCATTTGAAATAATATTCAATTTCGTTTTGCTAGAAAGAGACAGAGATAAAATTTTAATAGCTTACAATTTCCATATTGTTCAACCGAATATAATTTTGTTTACAAATTTCGTTATAGCTACTCTATTTTTATATTTTCTTGATAAATATATATTTTAGTCAAATACCTACCGTATTATCAGAAAACACGATACTAGACCATTGACTTAATTAGACACATAGGTATTAGATATAATTTCGATAAAAATTCTGTGACGTTTACGAATTACCAAAATTTACTAAATACTTAATAAGAATTTAAGTAGTTATATGATATTAGAAAAATTCTTTGTCGAATAATCATAACATTTATCAATTTTGATTTTAATAATATATTTGTGTGAAATGGCCACACTGACAAAGGGAATCCCGAACACCGCTAGTTTTAGGTGGTTTTACGTAACACTAGTGATGTGTGAGAATGTGCATCCAAGAGCGAATCTGGCCAAGGAGCTAGATTCAATGCAACTCCAGCTCCGTGTGAGAGCCGGAGGTAATTTCAGTTTCCAAGTTTCCCAGATTTGTTAATACCAGCCGACGACGACGCGACTTGTTGACTCCATGAATATTTGCATATCGCAGAGGTAGTCCAATCAGTTGAGTCAGTTCATAATTGCTCGTACTGCGTCCGATTGGAGTTGCGTCATGCAGCGTGTGTTTTGTCAGATATATAATAAAACAAAAAAAAAATTGATGAAGCTTAATGAACTTTGATTTAGTTTTATTGTACTGCACACCTACTAAATTGCTTTTTTGTGATACTCTTTTCCTAAAGTTATTGCATCTATTATTATAATAGAATACAACTAGTGCTTCTCCCTTTCCCCTCCCGGCTTCACTCGCGTAGGCTATGCGAGTGTATTAAATCTGTTTTAATTCACTCGTACATTTCTATTTTCCAAAGGTAAAAGATATTTTCTCGCGGTGAAATTTGAGAGTGTGCATTTTCGTCTATCTATTTTTTTTACTGTTCTCTATGTAAAATAAAGTTTCTTCCGGTTGCTCCTTTATGTTCCAATCAACCTTTATGGCGGATGTGAATGTAGGCACAAGTTGCGTCGCAGTAACCAGTTTTAGGTGTCTAGCGTTGTATTCACATCCGTCATAAAGTTTGATTGGAACTGTACCTATGATAGAATAGTGATTGTAACAGCGTTACCGCTTGTATCCTATTTTATTTTCCGTAGATGATGTGACCGACTTCTTTTTGTTGCGATGTTAGTAATTATATCTACAATTCCAAGTGCTTAAAAACAATTTTCTAAGAAAAGACTCTCGTGGAAATGATTGACGGAAAAAAAAAATCCGTTCTAATTTTTTCGTACAAAAACCACGTCGTTTCATTGCTCCGTTATGACGCGAAGAAAATACAAAAGAATACATTTTAACAATTAAACCCTTTTTCATCCCTTCGGGATTGAATATAGCAAATCATTAAAGTACCAGATCAACTATTCGTATAGATAGCACATTCTTTTGCAAGATTTTACGTTAACACGCTCGTTATTTAGGTAGTTATAAATTCTATTTTCATAAAAATTTTAACACTCTGTTTTGACCTCTTAGAGTTTGACTTTGAAAATATCATTTCTTAGATTCTTACATCTATATACGAAACCTTTACGTAAAAATTCCTTTTTGACAGTAGGTACCGAATGAAAATATTTCGTTGATTAACGTAATAACACAGGAATGAAGTTTATATATAATATCATATAATAATTATAAATATAGAAATTAAAATTAGTTCACAACTTGACGACAGTAACACTTTTCAAATTTAAACATTGTTTAGTAGTATCGTCTCGAGAAAATAAATATATTGTGTGAACATAACTTCATCCGACCAACTATTGAGATGTGCACAATTTTATATAAGACTAGCGACCGCCCGCAGCTTCGCTTGCGTAGACTACGAATTCCTGTTATACGTACTATTAACGTTCGAGATGGTTTATACGTACTTTTTGCTGGAACCAATTTTGGTTACACCCATTCAAACTTTCAATCTTCATTCCCCTTCCACCCTTTAAAAAAACCGATACAATTTTTCATCTCCCGTTTCCCACCCTTAAAATGTGGAAATCTAAAAACCCTGAAACACGTCATTATTTAAGTCCCTCCATTCCCATCCTTGAGTTTGAAATTTCTAAAAAACCCTTTCTTAACTTAATGCTCACGTTATAAAATAAACCTATGTTATAAATTTAAGCTTCCTAGACTTAGTAGTTTTGGCTGTAGTAGTTGATAGATCAGTGTGGACAAACGACAGACAGATAGACAGACAAACAAACACAAAAAGTTGCTTATGACACTCTTGACAATCTTCTTTCACGTCTGCAAAGTTTCATTAAAATCTGTACAGCCGTAGTGGAAATTAGCTCGAATAGATAAAATTGAATTGAATAGACACATAGACGTACAGACAAACAGACGGACAAAAAGTAACATTTGTTAGTTTTCACGACCTTACACGTCAGACAGACAGACGGACAAAAAGTAACATTTGTTAGTTTTGACGACCTTCTTTTCATACTTGTGATGTTTCATTAAAATTGGTTTAGACAGATGGACGTACAGACAGACATACAAAAAGTTCTGTATGTCACTTTTGACTACATCCTTTCCATATGTGTAAAGTTTCATCAAAATCGGTTAAGCTGTTTTGGCCGAAACCTATTTGCTCGAATAGACAGACAGTTCGTTTTCAAATATATATAGCCTATAACCCTCCGCTAGATTCAGGCTATCAAAGGCAAAAAAAAAAAAAAATTTCAAATCCGACTGGTAGTTTCAGAGATTAGCGCATTTAAACAAACAAACAAACTCTTCAGCTTTATAATAAGTATTTCTATTATATAGATTAATAGATTATAAGATAATAAGAAAATAAGATAATACTGAAAACCGTATCAAGTCTATTGCATGGTTTGAGAGTAAAAAGTTAACTAACAGAGGCAGACAGCGAATTTATTTTCTCCCGCTATAGTTTTCATATTTCGATAAAAACTGCTAAGATATTAATTTAAATTGTGTGGTGTAAAGGGCAATTATAATATGCATGAAATGCTTAAGACAACTAACGTATTTAATTTGATAAGGATTAATATTACGTTTAAAAAACATCTTCGCAAATAGTACATAATGTTAGAACAAATTTGATTGTCATAAAAAAGGTTATAGTAAGTTAACCTTAAAAGATACACATATGCTGTCGCGAACTTTTGGTTAGAACTTTTAAAGGGGAACAATTCCGTAATACATGATTTTTGGGTAACATCAACCGTTTACGCAGCGCGCGCGACGGAAGCTCTCAAAAGGAATAATTTTTCCCGTTTTTGCAACATTTTTCATTGATGCTTTACTCCTATTGGTCGTAGCGTGATGTAGTATAGCCTATAGCCTTCCTCGATAAATGAACTATCCAACACAACCATAATTTTTGAATTTGAACCAGTAGTTTCTGAGATTTGCGCGTTCAAACAAACAAACAAACAAACAAACAAACAAACAAACAAACAAACAAACTCTTCAGCTTTATAATATTAGTATAGATAGATAGATCCGATTTAGAACTACGCTTACCGTTAGAGCTCTGGTAAATCCCGTGATTCTAGTACTACCAACTCGAGGCGGCTTTGGTAACCGTGGCTATGCGGCTAGCGTAAGCATTTTGGATTTATGATCGTTTTTTGTATACGCTGAATTCAACAGTTCTAGCTCCGGACGTTGGAACCGAACCTACTATGTGAATCCATTTGGATTCACTCATCCCTGCTTAGCTTTGTGTTGTGTTGTGACTTGTTGTGACTTGCGCATACGTGCACTGCATATGTTTTGTGATTACGACCACGAGATACGTGAAAACACCAGTCTAAGCTATCATTTTTGGCTTTTAGGTACACCTATCACTTTAAACAGTATTAAAGCTCAAAGCTAAATAATAATTCACAGTTCCAGTAATTTAATACTTTATGTGTAACATACATTCTAAAAATATAAGTATTCAGTGTTCCTGCCATCAATTTGTTCCTGCTTGAACTGTTTAATGAATTTTTATTTGTAAATGTAAAAAATGAGTGATTCAGGTTATAAAGACGTAAATGTTTTGTTGGAGCAGTGGGGATTTGAAGAACTCAAAGATTCCTTTCAAAGTGAGTAATCATACCTAAACTTTATCACCACTAAAATTTAATATTCTCTAAGTAATATTTATAATATAAGAATCATATTTTAAATAAATAAAAAAGGTACATAGCTATATACAAAATAACAATAATTTATTGTGTTCTCTGCTAACTAAACAATAGGTATCTTTCAGTTTTCTACATAATATTTGATTGCAACTTGCTCGTTAACTCTTAAAACTACTTATTTTCAGAAAATTTGATTGATATTTTGGCATTAAGATATTTAACTGACAGCGACCTGTCTCAATTGATACCCCAAATAGGCGTAAGGGCCAAATTTCGGAAAAGCTTGGACATTTGGAAACAAAAAATTACAGATTCGGCTCATTCTGTGAGTAATCATGTAAATATTACATATTTGGTTAATTTTAGTGTCATTTGTATTCTATTTAATTGTTTTTCTTTTGTTTCTAATTGCTTTTGCCAGAAGAACTAGAACTACTCAATTTCTAGGACATAGTTTTTTTTTCTAAAAAGTCCTGCCATTAAGAAAATAAATCTTTCTGTAATAACATAGTTTTTGTAATGCAAGTATGACAAAATCCAGAAACCAGAATTTTAAGTGATGTGTTTTTTCTCTTCTTTCAGCACCAAGATCAGACTGGTGATGATATTCTTGACATTTCTAATTCAGATTTGGAACCAGGAAATAGTCTTGCTGTACTTGAAACAAAATCTGGCAGACCTGAATCTACATATGAATGTATGACAAGTGTTGATTTATTGGATATTATATTGATCATTTCACAAAGTAAGAGTGTGATCTGTCACAAAGTAATTTGTTCAGCATAAATACCTAAATAAAATAAGTAATATCTTGCCACGCACACCAAAGCTTTAAAAAATTATAAAATATTAAGTAGGTATATCCTAATGATATACAATCAAGTTTACTATTAAGTATAGATGTTATGAGGCCTCAAATCATTAATGTAGATTAAGTAACTAGGTAACTTACTTACTAAGTAACTTTATACTTTGTGAAAAGAGGTATCTTCTAATGTGAAAACATAAATAAAAATCTTATCTTTATAAAAGTTTTTAATTTTCCTCTTTTCAGTTATGGCCCGAAATTAAACGTAATGTTTTGATGTAAATTTTTTGATTCTTAAAATAACTAGCTATGAAAATATGGTGTTTATTGTTGCATTATATTTCTTTTCTAGATTTGTCTAGATATATAACATCTGGATTGTACAGATGGAATGTACTACATTTTGCAGATAGAATATACTGCATTTTGTTGGATTTGTATAGATGTAGCATTTGCCTTTTACTGCTAAATTACTATTACTATACATGTGCAAAAAGACGAAACTTAAAAGGTCTGTAAGTACCCGTCAATATGAACAACTCAAACTATGGGACCAACTTTGAGAAACTGAAAATTTATTTTCAGTTCTGAAAGTTAGTTTTCAATTTCTCAAAGTTAATCCCATAGTTTGAGTTGTTCATATTGATGGGTACTTACAGACCTTTTAGTTTTCGGGAACAGCCTTTTTGCACATGTATAGTAATAGTTATATAGCAGCAAAAGTCAAATGCCACATCTATATAAATCCAAAAAAAATGCAGTATATTCTATCTGCAAAATGCAGTACATTCCATCTGTACAATCCAGATGTTATATCTAGACAAATCTAGAAAACAAATATAATGCAACAGTAAAAACCGTATTTTTTATCCATACTAATACAGAAAAACATTGTATTGTAACAGGAAATGATGCCTAATTTATCCAGGACGAACCTAGGAAACAAAGATAATGCAACAGTAAAAACCGTATTTTTTATCCATACTAATACAGAAAAACATTGTATTGTAACAGGAAATGATGCCTAATTTATCCAGGACGAACCTAGGAAACAAATATAATGCAACAGTAAAAACCGTATTTTTTATCCTTACTAATACAGAAAAACATTGTATTGTAACAGTAAATGATGCCTAATTTATCCAGGACAAACCGAGGAAATAAATATAGTGCATCATGATATGCCGTAAACTCTATCCAAACTAATACAAAAAAAACGTATGTCGTAATAGTATAGGAAGGATATTTTAGCATTACACACTATCCTGCAGCTGCATGATGTAATATACAGTGCTACGCCAAGTCCCGTAATACCACGATTTAAGTATACAATATCCTTTTTTAAGGATGCATCATACTGAAATTTTTCTCAGTGTATAATTTGTTATTTATTTACAAATTTACCAAATAATTTCGAAACAATTTTTTAAGTATATTTGTCTGGTAGGTTAATTATAGAATTCTATATTGCAGTATAATAAATGGGTTAACACCAGCAGTTTCGCTTTGAAGTGTAGTTTAGATGAAACTAGAATTTGCTTGAAACTAGCTAGTCAGGTGCGGCAGACGACGGCTACGGTAGTAGATGTTCGAATTTAATGTGCGTACTTCGTAAGCGGACGTGGTTTTTTAGTTGCTACTTAAGTTTATTAATTTTTTTTTAAGTTAAGCTAGGAAAATGCTCTGTGAATAATTATTTTATAAATTATTGTTTCGAGACCAAAATTACGAACATGACGAGAATTACTACGTCGTCTTTTGGTTTGCGATTGTGTGTAGTACATTAAATAGCGGAAGCATAATATATAAATAACAAAAAGCAGACGTGTATGAATAACAAAACAAAAATCGAGCTATGCTATTTGCGTTATTACTTTTATTTTATTTTATAATGCTTTGTATGTCAAATGATCATATAGATAAGGATATTATCGAAGACCAATGTTCTGGAATTGCAGAAAATCCCTTCTCAATTTATAGATAAAACATCAAAGAAGTTTAGTAGTATACTCGGTTTCTTTATGCTTGGGACATACCTACCACATAGCACCATCTAATCTCAAACTAAGCACAGCTTGTATTAGGGTCATTAGACAACTGATATACGTAATTAAATATTTGATATAGTTCTGCGGTTAAGGTTTCTGGGCATTCGGCCAATCGGTCAACCAATTGATTGATTAAAACATATCTGACAATTGTTTGGCGTGTAGTTTAGTGCATATCATGGACATCAGCATTTACATTTGTCAAACATTACAATTTTTTTTAATTCATAAAAAAATAAATAAATAACTACATAATAAATATAAACAATAAACTACATCTACAAAATAAAGTGAAACGTACAAACTGACAAATGTACGGCTCAAATCTGTGATTTCCATCTTCGTGAGTCGAAGGTCAAAAACTCATACTGAAAATAACATACCTTATAGCAAATTGAGGTTAATTAGTAACTCGAAGATTTTGTCTGAAGCTTCTGCGATGGACGCAACTTCGACGGAACCACAATTAAGTGATAGCTCAACTCCGGGCCTAATCTATTTATATAGCGGCGCCACGTCTTTAACACTTCACTACGGATGAGTGCGTCACTATTGCAAAATATACTTTGTTATGATATACGATACGAAACTATACGCAATCAGTGATGTCGTGATAGCTCGAGCGCAGCGAACCTGTTTCAAATCTAGAAGGTTGTGCGGCCGTGGTTCGAATCCGGTCGTGTACCATTGAGTTTTTTCTGACTTAAGCACGTAACTATCACTGAGTCCGTACCTCGGAGAGCACGTTAAGCCGTAGCTCGCGGCTGCTGTCAATAATGACGGTCATTAAAATCCACTAACCCGCACTGGAGCAGCGTGGTCAATTAAGCTCCAAGCTTTCCTTACCCTGCGGGAAAGCCTAAGCCCCTGCAGTGGGGTATAACGGGCTGATGGAATGGAAAAAAAACACAATCGGTCCTTTGTATGTACTCGAATATTTAAATACACAAAACTCGAGGACGGCTTAACCGAGACTAGATAATGGATAGTTTATTTCATCTGGTTGTAAAATAGCTTTTATTTTATCGGAAAGTGTTACGATGAGTTAAAATGAGGATTGGTAAAAAATATAAACAAGATCGACCAGGCTTAAAGATTTATATCTCTGATGTTTTGTCAACAATAAAGATAAAATACTTACACAATATAGAATTGTTTATGTTTAACTGACCAACAACTACAGTTAAAAATAAATAAAATATGTATTGTCTAAACTGTAAATGAGGACTAAAATATAAACCCCATTTAACTGGAAATGTTATCTAATTATAACATCAGATAACCTATTATTAGGTAAAATAAATTGACCCTAAATACATTTATGTTTAGCCAACTAATCTCCGAAATTTCATCACTTTATATTATGGAACATTGAATAAATTCATAACTTTTCGTTACTCCATAATAATTAACTGACCCCAAAAAAATAATGCTTCTCCAAAAAGTATAAATTCTCGTTTAAACTTTCTATATTATTAATTAAGTACCTAATTAACCCCTTTTCAAGCTTTTATTCAACCAACTGCCTGTGACGTTCACAAATGAAACTCAAATAATTGAATAATCCTAGACACACAAACTTTAAAAGTACCCAATTAGCAATTGCAGTACTATAAAGTTAGAAAATATGTAAATCTTACTAAATAATTTGTCTTCTACGTAAGAAATAACAATCATTTTTATAATGTTACTGGATAATCAAAACTTTCTCGGCTCGAACCCGTCGCACCGTCCCATTTTGAGTTTCATTCCAATCGGAATGGCTCTTGCCTCTGAAGGTGGCCGTACGTGCTTCAATCCAATCACACAAAATCCTTACAAATATAGTAAACTGCAAGCCTAACTAAATTCAGCGTCATTATACTTTATTTGTTAATATGTCTATATTTTATGGCAATCATTGTTTAGGTAGTAATAGCGCATTTTACTCGATAACATTTGGTGGTCATTTGCAAAAAGACAATACCGATTGCGCCAAATGAAATTGACGCAAGTTATTATTCGTTTCTTATTACTCGTATTGTCTTCGCTTGGTATCTAAAACACAAGCTAATGCTTAGTTTGGGGCCTAGACGTTGTTGTGATGTATACGTTACTATTATTATTACATTACATTTACATTATTTACATTATATGTATTTACATTACATTTGTAAAATATGATATTTTCAAAAAAGCGACATTTTCAGGATATCAATTTGATACATTATATGTATTTACATTACATTTGTAAAATATGATATTTTCAAAAAAGCGACATTTTCAGGATATCAATTTGAACTATCTTTATATGTCACACTGTTGAATTCGAATATTATTATTTCAAACATCAGAGCAAAAAATCACTTCCTATTTTATGTACGAATACTTGAATAGACAAAGAAAGACACCCGTAATTTTTTCTGCGGAGAAAGATTTAATTGTCACGGGAAAATAAAATAGAACACGGGTTGCAATGCGGTTACAGTTCATAGATGAAAGTTACAGTCATGATATAAGTACAAAGCAGCATCTGCATGAATCTATTTTACCCAGAAAATAGTTAAAAAAAGAGAACGAACGTTGGCAACTTTTACGCGGGATAATGTTTTTTCAAGTGTCTTTTCATTTTCTGCATTTCCAAAGAAAATATGGAAAACGTACCTACGGAAACAAATCATTGTGAAAATACATGCAGATCGTACAACCACGCAGTCCACACAAGTGAATTCGCAGGAGCCCGCTAGTTCCAGTCTCCTGAAAAAATCACATTATTTGCACATTCCAACATATCGTATTCGGGAAATATTGGAAATTTACATAAGATTATTTCAATTTATTTAAATTCTTATTACAATTTCATGTTTTGCACATTTAATCGAGATTTTGGCCATTCTTTCAGACAATATTAGTAGATACTTATTGTTGCACTTCGGCCACGTTTTTCGTTGGCTCACGTCCTCATAGACACGAAATCACACGAAAGATCATGAAAATTTCACTAAATTACCAAATTAATAACACCTAATTTCTCTGACTTCAATTAAAATGTGACGTAGGTATATTTTTTTTATAAACAACCCTATATAAAGTTTTCAGTTCTGATTTTCATCCGTTCCAATATTTTTTTACTATTGTCATTTGTGTGTGTGAGTACTTATTATCGTTCCTAACATTTATGACTAAGCCGTTTTTGATCCTTATGAAAATGTTTCAAATATTTGGCAAAATCCCCAAATTTATGTATGCCACTTTTGATGATAATTATAATTGTAATGCAGTGTTATGATTTTTTCAGCAAAATGTCTAAAATCCACATCCTTATCACCTATACCGATCGAATCGCATTTATAGAGCCGTTTCCGTTCTGTGCTTGTCAAAATGAAATCCAACATTGGATAAGCTGAAAAAAAGCCCTCGAAATCGCTTTATTCGGCAAAGACACGTTGCGTTCAGTATTCAGGGCCTCATGAGTAGCTAAGTAAGGGAAAGATCGGGCTTCCTTTTTTTCTTTCCAGCGCTTTCAGGCTCTTTGAAAGAGGTTGTCAATATTTTGAGCGGTGCCGTGAAAAGGGTACTGCGTCGCTGTCAATGAGGGCTTAAGACTGTGCGCTTTCCCACATCAGCCTGATTTAGGGAGCTCGCTGTTGGGAGATTGCGGCGTATTATGATTACAATAATATAATATAACACTAATAGCTGGGACATCCCACACAGCGCCATCTTGTCCCAAAGAAAGCAAATATTATGCATGTATTAAGGGGTACTATACAACTGATAAACATACTTAAATATTCTTTACAATATATACATATTTAGATACTTTTACTTTATGCACACAAATATTTGTCCTGAGCGGGGATTAAACCTGTGACTCTTGGCTCCACAACTAGGGTCTCTAACCACTCGACTAATTAGTCATTATCATGATGTTAAAAGAATTATGATGCCATTAAGAACTTTGATAAATAGGTATAGATTAATTTCTATTTATAGGATAGAGTGGGTTTTAAAGGAATTATAATTTCGGCTTGTGAACGACCCAAAAAAAGAAAGGTTGGACCAACAGGAGAAACGTGTACATAAGAAAATGGGCCTTTGTGTTGGTCACAATAGTGTCTGGTTATATTATTTTAGCTCAAGTAACCTTTTGT
The DNA here is from genome assembly GCA_949709985.1 of Luffia ferchaultella. Lineage (NCBI taxonomy): Eukaryota > Metazoa > Arthropoda > Insecta > Lepidoptera > Psychidae > Luffia > Luffia ferchaultella. The sequence continues at coordinate 1,118,533 of OX453256.1, read as the reverse complement.
AGACGCCCTAGCATATGATTTTTTATAACACAAATATGTGAAGTAAATATTACAGTAGCTGTACATAAGTTTTTCAATCAATTAATTTCGAATGAGTCTAAACAGCCAAAGCACCATTTCTTTTCCATTGAATTTTTCCACAAATTAAATATTACTCAAGGACATTTTCGAAAAATAAAATACGTAGGTAAGTAAAATAGTTACAATCAAATGATTTTCATTGAAAAGCTATCATTACAACGTAGTTATTAAGTCAAACGTAAATACTGCATGCATGAGAAAAGGGGTAACTATTGTGAGTTGTTTGCTGGTTCTAAAACTAAAACAATAACTTTGTAACGCTACATCACAATATTACATGCATCATACCTACTGAATGAAACTAAAAGAAAAATACACGTAATTTATAGTTTTTTTAAAGATCATTATATAATATTAGGTCTTAACCTATGAAGTTGCCGTTTTGTATGATTAAAGTTAAAGTATTTTTTTTCAATCATCTTTATTTCTGTTATTCAAAGTAATCACCCGTGCAATCGATGCATCTTTGCCAACACAGTGGCAGTTTATTGATGCTCTTCTTGTAAAAATCAACTGAACGGGAGGCAACAAACTCTTCAAAGGCATTTTGTACTGTCTCTCGGGAATTGAATTTTCTTCCCGATAAAAAGTTCTCCAAATTTTGAAAAAGTAATAGTCCTCAGGTGCAGAGTCTGGTGAGTATGGCGGATGAGGGAGAACTTCCAACCCCAACACTAGCAGCTTGGAGACTGTTTGTTGTGCAGTGTGTTGAAGGAGCAGCGGGGACGACCGATCGACCAAAGCTGGAATTTTTAAAGTGTCCATTATGACGAAAAATGTCCAAATGTAATGAAAACACAACGCTAATCAATAAACAAAAAACTGACTTTGTAAAAAGAATGTCATGTTTTAAAACAAAATTAATTTATATTTTAGAATTCGCAACCAATAAAAAAAATTTTTGTTTGAAATGGTCAGTACTGAAGAACGGGAATATCATAAGGTAAGACCTAATATTAGAATTAAAGAGTCGCCTAAAACCATCAAGGTGTCTTTATCATAATTCATATTTAAAATTTTACCATTATTTGCGCTCATTTGATACCGTGTAATAAATATAGAGCTGGTAACACTCCTGAAAATGTCTGTAATTATACACATAAGTAACTTTTATATAACTTATAGAAATTACGAGTATATTAAGAGAAAGGAATGTACGTGATACAAAAGGAATAAAAGAAATTGTACTGCATTTCTTAGAAACGCTAAAATTTGTGAATAAATGACAATTAAATATTAACTGAAATAAAACTAATTCAATAATCCACCCCTCGTCACCCCCGACGACGCAATGTTGCTCATGATACTCATCGCATTGTCGAGCTGAATTGCAATGGCAATTCCTTGCATCAGAAAGGAATCAGAGCGGGTGTCGAATCCCCTTTCCCTCAGACGACGGCCGATGCCCGCAACGAAAAGTTTGGCTTCACTCCCCCAACAGCCAGCAACTTCCACCGCGAGATGGACGAACAAGTATTTACTACTCTCCAGAGTAGAGTATTTGACTCGTTTTCTGGTCGCCAGAGACTCCGCAGCGGCTCCAGCTGATCCCATAGTGCGGCCAAGGTAAAAGGCGGCAAATGTGCTCACGCACGTGGCGTCCCGAAGTAGACACCTACCCTTCTCCCACGGTACCAAAGTCATACACCATCGGGTCTTTTGCCATCGGAACGGCTAAGACCCGGAGGCTCTTAATTCTAACTTTATAAATAAAAAAAAAACGATTTTATACTTTTATATACCTACTTATCTTGCAATTGATTTTATATTTAACCGTTAGTATCACATATTTTTATTAAATACCGAGTTAAATAAACTGAGTCAAGTCAAGCAAGTAGAAATTGTGTCGGACGCTGTGGAAAATACGCTAGCTCGCATGAAGCGGGGCCCGGTTCTTTTGAGTCGACACGCAAAGCTAATTAGACCCCACCACAAGTGTGTGTGGTCGCGATACCATCTCACAAACAGCATCTTTGTGAATTCTGAATGGCCGTCTCTTCCATTCGAGTTTGGATACAGAAAGCGATTGATTAGAGGAAACACTAATCAAAAGGTGTTTATGCGACTAAACTCTTGTTTTAAGTGATGAAATGGTTATAGAAATAAAATAAGCAAATACTAGTGTTGACTTTAATATTAGATGACTTAAATAAATTGTATTCCGTCGATTACAATTTTCTCTAACTTACGCTGGTTTGCCTTACTACCCAGTGTACGGTTTCGATGTTAAATATTCATGATCGGTGTTCTATATCCAGTTTTTGAATTGAAATACATTTAGACCCAAATTCACAAACGTTACTCTTTGATGGATAAAATCAGAAACACTGAAATCCCTCAAAGAACTAAAGTTGTCGACATAGCCAAAGCGATCAGCAAGCTGAAGTGGCAATGGGCCGGTCACATTTGCCGTAGAACTGATAACCGATGGGGTAGACGAGTTCTCGAATGGAGGCCATGTACCGGAAAGCGAAGTGTTGGACGCCCACCGGCCAGGTGGACAGATGACCTGAAGCACCATACCGGGGGTAGTTGGATGCGAAAGGCGGAGGACCGTGAGTGATGGCGAGCCTTGGGAGAGACCTTTATCCTGTAGTGAAGACACACGGGCTGATGATGATGATGAAAATCGTAAGTATCAAATCTCGACTTAAGTAAGAAATTTCAATTCTCAGTTGAGTTAAATTTGATGACTAGTCGATTAAGAGTATATGTCGATTGAATATCGTCTTGAAATTAACATTAACGATACCTCTGATTTCCATACTCTGGTTGGGGTTGGTGGATTGAGTTCCAAACATCCTCATAACAAGGGGAGGCCTAAACTTCTATAGTGGGATATAATGGGCTGGTATAGATGATTATGGCGGATCAGAATACAACGCTATAAGCGTGCTTGCTCAGGTACAGTCATATACCCCTCGCTAAACGGCGTCCCGCTACACCTAAAACTGGTTACTGCGACGCCACTTGTGCTTATGTTCACATCCGCCATAAAATTTGATTGGAAGTATACTTGTGATGAATAACGTATTTAATTATAAAAACACATTCGCAACTCATCTCACCGGTACGAGAACGGACCGAACGTTGCTAAAGTCCGCCCGGGTGAAGCCGATAGTTATATACACAAATGTTTCTCGTTTATAGCTCTTTATATTACTGAAAACAGTATCAAAGTCCATTGCGTTGTTTAGAAGTAAGAAGATAACGAACAAAGGCCGACAGCGAATTTATTTTGCTAACATATTAATTTAAATTGTATGGTGTAAAGGACAATTATAACATGCATAAAATACTTAAGATGACTATAACGTATTTATTTTAATAAGGATTAATATCACGTTTAAAAACCATCTTCGCAAATAGTGCATTATGTCAAAACAAACTTGATTGTCATAAAAAAGTTGGTAGTAAGTCAACCTAGCGTAATAGCCTTCCTCAATAAATGGACTATCCACCACAAAAAGAATTTTTCAATTCGAACCAGTAGTTCCTGAGATTAGCGCGTTCAAACAAACAAACAAAAAATATAGCCTATAGGTTACCTCAACAAATGGACATATGGAATTATTGATGAAGGCTATAGGCTATTATTACATTACGCTACAACCAATAAGATTGGAGCATCAATGAAAAATGTCGCGAAAAGCGTAAAAATTGTTCTTTTTGAGAGCTGCCGTTGCGCGCGCTGCGTAAGCGGTTGATGTTAAGCAAAAACCTTGTAACACGGAATTGTTCCCCTTTAGAAGTTGTAACTAAAAGTCTGCAACAGCATATGTGTATCTTTTAAGATTGACTTACTACAACCTTTTTTATGACAGTCGAGTTTGTTTTGACATAATACACTATTTGCATTATGGATGATATGAAACTTTTGTGAATTTTAGCCTTAGACAGTGAACGAGATCAAATAACGGATAAGTGTATTCACATAAATAGATATGAAACAATTGCAATAATATACAAAATCAATTATGGTGTAACATGTAAGTGTGAATATTACAGGTTGTGTAAGTATTGTTTATCTGAGTCTGATTTTGGCGACCCCGGACCGCATACAAAAATTCCTTTCCAAACACTTCCATCCTCTTCTATGGTCCGTGGCGCAAGTGAACTAACACGCACACCGCATATTTCTTACCGCAACGTACAAAGACCTCTTCAAATACTCATAAAAGCTAGATAAAGAATCGGGAAGTTAATTTAGCCAAATTATCGTTTGGATTCCACTTATTCGTACAAATGGATTATTTACGTGACCGCAAAGCAAATAAAGCCTTAAATTAGATTAGTAAGTGAAATATACTATATCAGAGTGCTTTGATATTAGTTTGAGGTGGGTTATCTTTTCGTTATATTAGATAACACAAAATCAATGTCATGATTCCACATAAAAGTTTAGCCTACCCTATGATTTAATAATAATAATAACACACACAATGACAACAACGCCTAGGTCCCAAACTAAGCATTAGCTTGTATTTTGGGTACCAAACGAAGACAACACATACATATAACAACCAAGACCCGGTGCCACTATTAATATTCATCATATAAATACTGACCCGACCTGGGATTCGAACCCGGGACCTCCAGCTTCGCAGGCAGGGTCGCTGCCCACTAGGCTAAGCGGTCGTCTTTTCCTTACTTTTATTTACTTCATAGTATGACGTTTTGTAGAATAATGTTGCATGTGTACGTAATGTATCTATTTCATGGCACATGACCAATGTACAGAGAGATACAGCGTTGTGACCATAAAAATGTGAGCAAAAATTATACGCCACAGAATAAATATAACCACTTGACGTTTCGATCTATTTATTCACTGTGAAGTAAAATTTAGTCTGACGTACCCACATATATATTTGTACTAGAAAATCAAAACAAAAATTTTTAAACAAAATTTCATGTGTAATTTTACAAATATTAAAAAACAAACATTGGTAATGACGAACAGTCTCTCTAATCTGTTCGATCGTTTTGAAGTAGACACTTCATTTCGAGGATTTTGTTATCCAAGTGACACTTTCAGCTCAGTTGGACAATATATGTGCAAAAAAATTTATAGCATATAGAAGATTATAAAATAAACAAATAAATAATTATTATTGCAGAAGAATTTAAAAAAATAAAAATTAAATTACTTATTTCTACAATTTTTAACGTATATTTAGTTCCCAATTAATTAGATTACCATTAAAAATGTTACTTAAATGTAACATATTATTAATGATTCAGTTTAAGCTGAAAATGTTAATAAAAGATAGCAACTTATATAGACCAATCGATGTTCGGACTGGAAATATCTATCCGCCGAGATCACGTTTCAGCGCAATGAAATATTAAAGGAAAACACCAATAAAAGCCTATCAGGGAAAGCCCCGAGATCTTTCAGCCGCTGCAGCGCTGGCCGATAGCGGTGGGATTAAACTTAGATAAATCGTGAAACAGTTGAACAAAGCGTAGCCGGTAATCCAGAGCGCTGTATTTACAGCGGTTAGGGGAACACTTGGTTGTACAGAGTGAAAAATCTGTTAGAAATGACATTAAACGATATATTCACACACATACGACAGCTTGCGTATGGTCGCTATATAGACTGTCTTCTCATGTCATGCTCCGATACGCAAAATGGCATAATTATTTGTTCTGTTGCACGCTGCAAACTTTAATTACCAAATAATTTAAGAAAACGATTCATTCTAAAGCAATATTAAAAGTTCCTAAAGTTAATCTCTATAGTTATAAGAAATACTAGTATCGCTGTAAAGGTCGCTTGTTAACTGCTGATTTTCGCCATCTTAGATCTAGGCTTAGTATATAATCGAGAAAGACGCACGCCACTTTTGCTTTAAATGTCTTGATCTCGTGGTAATACGATAGATAAGTGTTTTTGATTATAGAGGTGTTCCTAAAATGTTGAAACAGGGTTATATGAAAACATATAATAATATGAAGTAATTGTTGTCCGGAGACCTATACCTACAATAATATATATAAATAAGTATAAAATATAAATATTAAAATTAAAATAGGTTTAGGTTAAGAAATTGATTATAAATATTATGGACATAGCCCTCTTAAATTGCTGTGGTCTCTCGCGACGTCATGAAAAATTTACATTTGACAGTACATTGTAGATTTTTGATTAATTAAAAGAAGATTTTTCAAATAGATACAAGTTCTTGAGAATCTTATCTTTCGTATAATTTTAATACACACTCAGTCTAAGAGTAATAATTAAAGGGAACCATTTAACAAATGCGACGTGTATTTATTGCACAGCCCATAATCTTACTCAAATACATCTAAATTTAGATGTTTACATTCATCTAAACTCGTTCCCGGGTGTATAACAAACAAAACAAAACACATCCTTCTTGTCATAATTAGGTCGGTAGTCACTTCTACCCGTGGCCGCGGGCCCCGTGCCGCGCCGTGCAATACGGAAGGAAATGTAATTTTACACTGCAAGATAGCGATCTTGGCTTCGGACTTGAATAATGAATGTTGCGTCAGAACTTGCGCAGGTGAAATATTGATCTACGTTACGATTCCAATTATATTTTTTTTTCTTAAATAAATTATAATTAGCGGTTATACGTTTATTTGTACACCAACTTTTGTTAGAACTGCGCCCGAAAGATTTCAAAATTCGTGAAATATAATGATTCTTACATTAACATTACAAGGTAACTCATTAATTTCAATCATCGTACCTTCTTATTTGTCTGAAGAGATATTTCGTTCTTGTTCCAATAATCAAATCTTGTTACAGCCAAGAACTATAAAAACGTGGGCAAAATACGTAGTTTTTATTAAATCAAAATTAAAGGGGTGAGTGGACAAAGGTGATTACTGAGAAAACAAAATAAATCGACTTTTTACATTTTAGGCTTGCTAATGTGGTAGGAGCAACATAATAACATTGACAACTCATTTTGAACTTTTTGTTACAATACGGACGCATTAAAATGACACCCGGCTCGAAACTCGATCTTCCTCCCGCTTCCTCCCGCTTCCTCGGGTCGACCCCCGCTGTCGTCAGTCGAGTACCTACCGATAGCATAACAACTGTTTATTTATTTATTTTATTTATTAGAGACAGACAATATTTTACTTAGCTTACACTAGCGATCCGCCCCGGCTTCGGGCGGGTAGCAGCGCATATAAGCCGTAGTGTTTTTATGTCGTATAGACCTATCAGCTTGTTGTGTTGAACATGTGGATTAGATTTAATTATATTTAAGTTCATATTACTTGGAGTATTTTTATTGTATTTTATTTCCAATTCTATAAATATTTGATAAAATAAAGATTAAATAAATAAAAACAAACTACAATATTTCTTTGTATACAACATTGATAATTTCGGAACTGGCAAACTGAACAAGAAACTGGCAAAAGTGTCATTTATAGCTGTTATTTGATGCAATTGAATAGTTGCTGTAGCCTGTTTAGACAGGTGTCAACTTTCATAAAAAATATATACTTTTCTTAAAAAAAAAATTTTAACACATACTTTTAATTTTTTTCCCGAAAATATAGCTCACTTTTTACCTTCCCCTCAAAATTAAAAAAAATGAAGTCTTATCAAAAAAAAATATTAATAAAATGTCCTTGTGACGTCAACTGGACAGATGATTACTAATTTATTTATTTATTCAGGAAACAAACAGTGATAAATAGAGCATGAAATAAAACACACAGAAAATAGTTTACACAATTAAAAATTATTTATAACTACATTACATTAGCATTATTTTAGAGTAAATTCTTAATATTTTCATTGGTTCGTGAGGATTTCACTTTACCTCCATACTTTTTGTTTAGTTGTAACTTCGATTTTTTACTGTGCTAAGCAGCGCAATAAGATAAACTGCCTTCACAGGGACAATTTTATCGTCATATGTATTTTCAAAAACATCTGGGAAATTCATCAATATTTTTGGTTTTTTGAAAGCTTATTCTCCAGTTAACCTTGTTCCTTTTAATTTTAATAACCACGTTTGAACATTCTTGTTGAAACTGTTGAGTTTTTTTAACAAATTATTTCTTTTTGTTTTATTTTCATCAGAAATTAATTGTTCAGTATTATTCAATTTATTTAACATATGATATCACAGGGACTTAAGTAGGTACCAAAATTAAATACATAAATTTCTAAAAAAATTTAATTTTTTTTTGCACACTATACATTACACAAACGTCATTTGAGCGAAGTGTCATGTTAACTCGTCCTTATTATATTAACTGCTTTGTCCACTTACCCTTTCAATTGTGATATCTTAAACAGGCAAGTTAAGGTGTTTCACAGTCTGATCATCATCAGAAACCTGGGCCGTCTGATGCTCAGCCAGAGCGAGCAGGGCAGGTCATCACGGGCATCCACTACCTAGCAACCTACTAACGCTATTCTGACGTTGCTGTCTTATCAGCACGTTTTGTTGAGCCCTTCAAGTCTTGTTACAGCTATTTCCGTTTACAGACCCATCTATAGGTATCTGACATAGGTACTTCCGCGTTGTAAAATGACTGACGCGCCATCTCTTATCCTATACTTAAAACTAATCTCCCTCATTACGCAAAACAAGAAAGCGCATTCCTCGCTTTCTTCTGTAAATAATCTGCCGTCTTCTGCAAAAAGTTGAAAAAATGCCATATAAGTAATTGTTATTATTTATGGCAAGACAGTATTGTTTCTCAATTGAAATTTCTTGATATTGGGAACAAATATATTTTCTTAGACCAAATAAGCAAAGTAGAGAATTTTAAGTACTTCCATGAATTTGCTCATAAATCTTGATTCAAATAACATCTTTAACATCACAACTAACTTGCTTACTTTGGGACTAGATGGCGCTGTGTAGGATGTCCCAGATGTATTGTTATTATTATGTATTATTATCTTTTGAATTAAGAAATTTATATTTTGTTTTAAATATTTGATTACAAAAGTTTTTTCGCTATTGATCTGAAATTCCCTTCTTTTCTGTGTAGATGCGGTAGCCGAATGACTACCCTACCGTGACTTTAGTAGTTATAACTTATGTAAAGGTTATACTGGCTCTAGATGCATTTCCTTACCCGTCGAGTATTTTATTAAAATTATACTATTTCCATGATGTCATTTTCGCACTTTACAAATAATTGGAGAAGTATCAGATTTCCTGGCCATTATTTTATAAGCTGAATGAGCTTTAATCGCTTGCAACCAAATGGCATATTTAAAAATATTTATAATTTTTCTTTATATTCTATACTGTAGAGCTAGTAAAATAATAGGAACCAGCAATTATTTGCTAACAAGTTATAGGTGCGATACTTCCTATAGTTGGTAATAATTGGTTTGGAGACGATTTATCCCTCCTACCCAAAATTTTTCAGCTTAGTTTTCATAGTAATCGATCCTTACATTTTTTTAAAAAATAAACCTAAACGTAAAACGTAAATACAGCCACATTTTAACTTCGATATCTCTTTTTCTCCCTAGCAAAACTTATTCGCAACAGTACGTGAGAGTCAACTACAGTCTTGCAGAATTATTGACTTGACACATTCAGACTTGTCGGTATTTATTTGATCTATAACTAGAATAACAATATACTTCGGCACAAGCGTATCTAAATCCATTTTTAGTGAAAAAGCTAACGCTTACCTACGGCCATCTATCTTGTCGCTTACAAAAAGCTTGCCAAATAAATTCTCACAACAGCAGACACCCGCGTTGGGGTCCAGACAACAGATTTACCGAGCCATTAAAACGTAAAAACCTTCCGCCGAGAATTAACATTTAATGCAGTTTAATATATATCGCGAGAACCGCCAGCTATGAATATTGATCCAGAGGGCGCTTTTGCATTTTAAACTAGATTAACGATAGCCGCGAAAGAAATAAAAACGCGATGGCAGATTATTATTGTCGAATAAAACTGAATTTCAACGTCATTCCGTAGTTCTTTAAACTATAACGTAATATAAGTAGATAGAGCGTTCTGTCTCTAATAATGAAAATAAATAAAATCTGTTTTCGAAATATCACATAATAATTATTTTTCCAGTTAGAAAATTTACCAATGCTAACGCATAACTTAGTTTATATTTTTTCACGTATAATAATTTTAATCGATAGTCTATAACCTCGTTAGTGTGTTGCCAGTGGACTTGGCAATAAGTGACTACAATGCTCAACTCAGCTTACAGTTCCACTAGCAAAAAGTAAAAAGCATTACACCAGTATAATTGAAAATAGATTATTTACCACACCATAAAATCAGCCCATTAATGCCCCGCTGCAAGAACTTAGGCTTTCCCTCGGGATGAGGGGCTTAGAGCTTAATCCACCACGCTGCTCCAGTGCGGTGGATTTTAATAACCAGGTCCGACCGACAACTCCACGTTTTTTATGAGACACAGAGTCAGTGATAATTCTGTAAGTACATAAGTTAAAACAACTCATTAGTATACATGCCATGAATTTTGAACCACGACCTTCTAAATAAAAAGTGGGCTCGCTACCACGCAGCTATCACAACACGACGACTAAGAGATCGTTTAATAAAACATACAAAAAAATACATTTTATACAAAACAATGTGTGTCATATAAACAAGCGCTATATACATTTATAGGTTTTATTTTGTGAAATAAAGAAATATCTATACAATGGGGTGACTCGCTAATACGCGGAACGGGTACGTAGGAGTATTGGTGATGAAGGGCGGTAGATGTGAGACTGAGATAAGAAAAAATTCATACTCTAGATTCATGCGGGTTAAACCGCAAATGAAAGCTAGTATAAAATATGTGCCTACATCTTCATACAACGCACCGCGTTGTTTGTTTCTTAATGCTGGCACACATAATGGTAATAAAAATATTTTTGCAATACATTTAGTATTAATACGGTCTTGATGACATCGAAACTTGTACCGTAAAGTTGTATTTTACAGCACTTGGCCTTTTTACTTTACACCAATCACATACGAGCATTCTGTTTGTAACGCATACGTAAACTGCGAAAAGCAACCCGCTCGTGCTCATAGCTCCGGCCATTATTACATTTAAAGTATCTATCTACCTAATTTTAATCGCAAATGTATTGAAAAACATCGTATAATACTCGTACGCAGTAAGCTGAATATTATAGGCATCGGTTTATTATAAGCACTCGGCTTTGCCTCGTTCCTATAAACAGCTCGACTATAATATGCAGCTTACCGTACTTGCATCATAATGTAGTATTACAGTTCACGGCCACACTGAGATAAGTTTATTAGAAAAAATCTCAACTAATATCATAAATACGGAAACGTCTTTGTTTGATTGTCATTTATTCAAAGACGACGTAATTTTATACACGGATATAGTGAAAAAAAAAACGGGGAATAAAGTTGTCTATTCTTTATGTTGATTTGAGGTTCCCATTAGACACAAAAATAATGACTAGCAAAGTTTAGAATTCGAGATATAATCGTAGCAAGAGTAGGATTTAGGATGTGAAGTAGAAAAAGAGGAATGGCTGCGAGTACGGGAATAGAGTAACTTTCCATCTAGCAAAGTAGTCTTATATCATACACATAAAGTCAAATCTGATAACATCTCATATAAATATAAGTATAAGTAATAAATAGTCAAACACACATACATTCGAAGAACTTTACCGTTCGCTGTCGTCGGATGAAACAACACAACGTTGTATATATGAAGAGGGAGCCCGAGGCTGATTATAGTAATTACGATGTAATCGATTAGCACATTGCTGTATATATTTACGTTATACACGAGGAGCCTGCTGCCAATTATTTTTACGGTATAATCGGGGATTCCATCCCTGATGAAATTTGAGATATAGTAAATAAACAAATAAAATAATATTCAATTTTCTTAAGTAAGACACTCTGCTGTCCGTTTTAAACGTCTTAAAGCTAAGTTAAACTGTAATATGCTTTAGACATAAGTAGTTTTTTGGATGTATTTATTGGCAAGTCTATTCTATTGCTTGAAAAGTTCTTTGTAATAAAACAGTTCACAATTACCTTTGAATGAATCATTCTTTTTATGTGGCCTAGTCTTGGCTACTGCGAGTTAATGTTTATTCCTAGTATTAACATTATGCATTAATGTGTATGTCACAATTCTTTTTAAATTTAGTACTATTTTCATAAACATATAATATACTTTTATAAATATAGTGACTAAACACTATAATTATACTGATTTCTTTCAATTTATCTCTAAGTGAATATCTAGGGCCCATTTTATACACAAATATAGCACGATTAGCCCATTTCTGTTGAACAAAAATGTTGTTAATATCAGCAGCCGGCATAATACTGTGGAAGTTACTAAAATAAACAAATCTTGCTGTCGCTATGCCAATTCACAAACTTTTTTACTACGAAATTTACTGACCTAAGTTTATTTGTAATATTAACTATTCAAGGACCCATTAGAGTTTGGTGTCTAAAATTGTGCCGAGAATCATTGTCGTATCAACCATATCCAATTCCTCATCCCCTATCGCTGCGCTTGTTTTTTTTTGTATTTCACGTTAGGTGTCATAAATTCAATTCATTTGGTATTTTTAGTAATAAGTCATGTACACTTAATTAGTTTACTACTTTTAACATGATAATATTTTAGTCAAGGAACCCGTCGTGATTCGGTGGTGATTACATTTGTGGTATAGTCGGGGAGCCCATCGCTGATTATATTTATGATAGAGTTGGAAAATCGTCAGTAAATATTATTTAAATTTTTTGAATGCAGAAAATTTGATTAGTTCTGATATCAAATTAACCGCAATTTTAAAAATATTCAAATGATATAATTATTATTATACATTGTACCGAGATATGTGGGATGCCGTTTTCGGACGTTTTGTCTTAAAACCTCGAATCTGAAATTCTTGTTTCGTTCCCATTTCGTTTCATAATGGGTACACTGGCAACACCTCCAATAGCGGTGACAATGCGTCAATCATACAAAACTTAGAATGAAATTAAATGAACTAAACAAGATTTAACGAAACTAGATAATTTTGAATTGGAGCACTTTAATTTTTTTATATGTAGCATTAGAATCTGACATTTAATCAACAAAAATCTTGCAGCAAAATTAAACCACACCTTGCATAATAATATGTTGCTTAAGCTATTTCAAGATGGACGTCAAAAAACTCATCAAGCGAAACTCGATTTCTTGATTGTGTAATAGTTGTAAGCATCATCATCATCTTCATCATCATCAGTCCATTTTTACCCCACTGCAGGGGCTTAGGCCTACCCCAGGGTGAGGAGGGGGGCTTGGAGCTTAAGTCCACCACGCTGCTCCACTGCGGGTTGGGAACTGTAACGACCGCTATCTATTGACAGCGTCCGGGACCGACGGCTTAACGTGCCCTCCGAAACACGGTTGTAAGCATATTAAATTTAAAAAAAAAGAATTAAGAAAAACATATATTTAAATTAAATAAACAGGAAGGAGTTCTCCTTCTAGTTTTTGAACCGGTACCTAATCAATTCATTTTGATTTTCGGTAAGTGTGTGTAAACATCTTTTATTGAATATAAACTTTTTGTATTTTGCCTTTAGAATTTTCGAATTAGTTTTTGCTTAAAATGAATAAAATAAATTAAATCAAATAAAATTGGGTGTAGGTACGAATCGAATATCACGGAATCACAAGATGGACTGCTTTGTAAGGTATCGACTTCAGTAATTCGCAAATCTAAACTCTGAACTTACTCAATCAGAGGTCATGGCAATAATATCGAACAGCAGTTTAATTGGGATCGGTGTTCCCAACTCAGAGGTTATTATGAACTTCGTTAACATTGATGGACGTTTGTAGATAATAAATTGGCAACTGTTATTTGGTGAAATTTCCTTATTCATGAATTACGTATATCACTTGCGAATATAATAATAATAATATTAATAACATCTGGGACATCCCATACAGCGCCATCTAGTCCCAAAGTAAGTAAATATTATGCTTGCATTATGGGGTACCGGACAACTGATATACAAACTTAAATACTTTTTATAATTTATACATATATATAAACTCTTACATCTGGTTACACCGAACAAATAGAAATGTTCATAGACCTAAATATTGGTCCCGGATGGGAATCGAATCCCGTTCGCTTGGCTTTGCAGTTAAGGTCTCTAAGTAAAATTTCGTTACAAAATACTAGAAACATGAATAGGTTTTGTGAAATGATACTAAGGAAAACGATTAAATTTCATTTATTTACTAGTTTTCGCGGTGACTTTTTTTGATTGATTTCCCGTCTGGTTAAAGAACAAAAATATTAAAATTATCGTCAATAGTAACGTTTATCAGTTCAGACACAGATCACTACGATTTGAGAAACAATTTTCTTAATTGACGCAAAGGGTTTTTTTCATAAAACGTTATAATTTATAAACAAAATCATATTCGGTTTCAGAGTATGGAAATTATAAGCTATTAAAATTTGATCTCTGTCTCTTTCTTGCAAAACGATATTTAACATTATTTGAAATGGCCTGACGCCCTACGCCGTACGGTATTGCCCTCTCTTTCTAACAGGACATTTTTAAGATTCATAACTTTGTTGGTAATGATTTATTTATTTAAATCTTTTATCTGTTATGAAATGGTTGAAAACTCTTTCATGTAAAATAATTTAAAATAGTAGTCAATTAGAGTATTACAAATATGATCACTTAGTTGACGGTCTAAGAATTACTTTCTGTAAAAGATCGGTTAGGTATTGAAGATTTTCCTTAAATAGGTGGCAATTTACGTTTATTACATATAACAATAGGGATTATTTCAGTGATTTTTTTTAAATATATCGAATTGATCAAGGGATAGTCCATACTTAAAATTCTATTGCTGATGACGTCACTATTACTAAATAAAACTACAATTTTCTACGATTGTATTTGGTTAAAATTTCATTTTTTTATATATATGTTATTACGCTTTCAAAATAGTACGTATTTTTTTTTAACAACACCTATTCCTATGAATACAAAAATTTTTGAACAGTACCCATTGTAGACCTTATTGTAAATTAGCGTCCATTGTAATGCCTAAACACTCTCATATAGGTACAACGATTCGCACTTAAAGTTTAATGCAATTGTAAAATAAAGAGTGTAAACTGACCATATATTTAAAAGGAATTAAAAGCGCAGGCCGTTTAAAACCGGCCGGGCGTTTGTACTTGACAGCTATGCAATTAGCACCTGCTAAGTGGCTGCAAATAGCTGAGCTTCTCTGTTTGAAAATTATTCGCTACAGACATGCATCTGTCCGGTTCGAGGCTCGACACTTTAATATAACCACTTCATAACCGGTAAACGACGTTCAACAGATAGCGTGGGTCGGACGTTAAAGCCAATACATAATAATTTGTATAGTGATTAACAGCTACGATAATAATACATGTGATCTCAGAAATGATTCTACGAAAAAATATGTGACGCTTTAAATGTGTATCTACGTCTTTAGATGGAGATTCGGCGATAAGAAAGTGGATGAATATACTAGCTAAACGTTCGGTTATAATTTGACGCAGCGATTTGGCCATGGTTGGCGTGGTAAGCGTGACCTTGTATGGCGTGGCGAGAGTGTGTGGACATACACAAACATATAAAAATTGGCCCATTATTTTGTTCTCATTGTATCGCATGGCTATATTTAGACATATAAATGATTAAAGGGTCGTTTATTTAAGTGTACTTTTAACATGACAAATATTTGTGTAGTGTTCCAAAAATAAATGACGGATGTTTGTCACGTAAATTAGCGAAACCGCTAAATACGCATGACACGTTGAAATGTCAGTCAAATGCACGAAAAATGGCAACGTCAATTAAATTCGTGAAAAATTATAATATAACTTCGGCTAAACACGCGAACTGAAACCTACTTAAATATTAATTTAAAAAAAAATCCATGAACCCTTAAATGGATCAACTCATTGGGACCACGAATAAGTGCCCAATTTTAATAGTGTAGATTTCCAATGTTTTTCGAGTATGCATGATTATGAAAATCATATAATGTTGTTTATAATGTCGCTCGTATCACCATTTGTTACAAGATTATCTATTACGGGTATTATTATAATGTCTTCTGTTTGGCCGAGCGCTTCTTGGATGCTGTGTGGGACATAAGTCATCTCATTTCAGGAATAAAATTAGAATTAATTTAAATACGGCCATGAAGTAACAGAAGTAACAGAATTGTTAGAAATTATCCCCAAAAAGTAACAGAATTGTCATCTCAATGTATATTTGAAAACATAACGTATGTAAAAAAATATTTCATAATTTAAAATATTCTGATCGGCAAATTTCTGATTCAAGAAACAAAAATAACCTTGCTGATCAAGTTGTAAGGCTCAATAAAATCACAAAACCTTTTAAAGGGCAATGTCTACGCTTTTACAACAAGATCCCTGTTGACGTTTAGGATTTAACCCTTAACAAGTTTAAAACAACAATAAAGCAAAAGCTTATTACAAAGGATATGGAAGGACTACTTAGATGATAGAAATCCATGGGTGTAAACCGCTCACCTAATTCAATAATATTAATATTTCAATTTCTTTTCTAAAGCAATTGTTTATCTTAAATATAAAAATGATATGAACCTTATTACATGTCTCGCTAAAACTCAAAAACGGCTGCACCGGTTTGACTCATTTTGGTTTTGAAATATTTCTGGAAGTCCAAGGAAGGTTCTAAAGGTAAGAAAATATGAAGAAATGAAAAGCTACCATATAGTAGTAAGTAGCAAGGAAAAACTACCATATAGTAGAAACCACAACTTCATTTTCCCGTACAAACTCTTCGTATTTGTCAAACAGGGTGCATTAAAAAAATTAATTTTGTTAATTTTTTATCGGCTATCTCGGAAACGGCTTTAATGATTTATATGAAATTTTGTATTTGGATTAGTATCATTCCAAAACAGGTTTCTAAACAAGTTTTATGGTTGTTAAGCACCAAGAGGGGGTTAATGTGTATCTTCGAAACGACTAGACTGATTTTGATTCGGTTTTTTGCATTACATAAGTGTCACATGCGAGCATATAATTAAATAAGTTGTGCAGTTATAGGCCACCAGGGGTAGCTGCAGTAGATTTGTATCTTGAAAACAGCTGGGACGATCTTGATGTGGTTTTTTGTGTTACATAAATATCACCTAAGGGCAAGTTCTTAGATAAAGATTTTGGGTATGAGCTACCAGGGGGCGCTGCAATAAATACGTTTCTCTAAAACGGCTGGATCTTTGCGCAGTTTCTTGCCTTATACATATAGATTCCATCTAAGATAAGGTTTGCGGTCATGGGCTACTAGGGAGCACTGCGATAGATATGTTTCTCTAAAACGGCTAAAATGATTTTAACGCGGTTTTCCGCGGTACATATATATCCCTTAAAAGCAGGTTCTTAGATAAGGATTGTGGTTATGTGCTACCAGGAGGGGAGGGGGGCGCTGCAATACATATGTCCTAAAACTATTCTGAGTTTTGAGGCAGTACGAAGTTCGCCGGGTCGGCTAGTTTGATATATAATAGGTCTGAAATAATACAGGCTTCTTGATTATGTAATGATTTTTGATCTTCGAAGGCGTCGGGGATCGCTAAGTAACTTTACTTTTTTTTACCTCAGTTTTTACCTTTTATTATATTACGTCACATCAAAATAAATTACTATTAACTTAACTATAAAACATGGCTTTAAACAAATGTCGATTTTTTTATTTAAAGAACGGTTTTTTATTGCACTTTTAATTAAATGAATAATTGAAGTACATTATAAACAAATTCGTTTTTTTTTATTATGAAGTTATATAATTTTCTGCGAGTGTTCGTGTCGATCTAACGTAGCCAATAAAATTGACGGCATCTTAATTGAACACCAAATAATAAGTACCCAAAACCTACGAGCATATCAATAAAGACACTTCAAATCATATGAAGTGATATTTTGAAACCTGTAATTAATTCGAGTCATCAATAGTTCAAACTGGATTTATCTCGTTCACGCTAAGTAATAAAACAATAGAACTGCAAGAAACAAGAAACTTGATCCCATGGGCAGGTGTCGTAGGAAAAAAGGCCCAACGTCCCCGAGGGCGACCCGTGTTCTACAACTGCTCTATTAGGCTTTCACTGTTTTATTTACTTTTACACATATCCATCGACGCAAATATATATCACTTTGAAGATCATCCATTTGTGAAAAGAGCAATGTATACGTCTCATAAGCCCAGATATTCAATACGAAAGTACAGTGGCGCCAGTAAGAAGTGAACGCTACCGAACTCTTGACAAATTGAATCTTATCGTCGTCCCCGAGCGAGATAAAGGGACCGAATCACGTTTTATTTGCCATCTGATGCTCTCACTTACTGTCATCTTTATCACAGGGGAGGCTGCAGCGAGTCCGAGCCTCTTTGGCTGTAAACTCTGTTTCACTACTGCTTATTAGAATTTTATAAGCTAGTTATACAACTTAATAATCATCAGCTACCAGCCGTTTAAATAAAACCAACTAAGTTACCTGATCACGTAGTAATACTTGAATGTTGCATTGTAGATCAGGTTCATGCATTAGTTAGAATTTTTGTTATAACGTTCAAATAAACCTGACAGTGAAACTGTCAAGTAAAACTACATTTTTTTGATATGATAAAATATAATTTCGTTTTTAGACCATTTTAGTCTATGCTCGGCATATTCTAGTTATGATTTCGATTTATCAGTGTGATACGAGAAATCAATGGGTTAAATGGCTGAAAACCAGCTTATTTTTTACGCCAGGAGGCTAAAATATATCGTTGTATATTTTATTTTATAGCACTATATATGTTCTAGTAAAGGCTTTTATTATTATTATCATTGAATAAATTTTACGCATACTTTCAATTAAATTGCTTTGCGGAACATAGTGTTAAAATTTCATGGATAAACTCCATAAAATTCTAAAAATAGTTAATAATAATAATGACATCGCAACAACGTCTAGGCCTCGAACTAAGCATTAGCTTGTGTTTTTGATCTAAGATCAAATAAGTTTAAATAAATGATTGACATGTTTTTAATAAACGCCAATGAATCGAAAAGACTTTATCAATAAATTCTCTCGTGTCGATCTTAGCAGTTGCTTTGAACGTCTTAAACCGCAATTTCGCAATAAAACTCCCACTTTACGTACTCGTACAGTGCGAAGTGCGGATATTCTAAGCGCAGCCCCAACTTACCCCATTTCTCATTGAGGCAGTCGCGACCGCGGGACTTTTCTCTGTTATCAGTCGTCTCACAGTCCGCGAAGCTTGAGTTTTTAACAGTTCCGAGTTACTCCGCCCTCGAGTCGTCTTTATAATCCGTCGAGCGTTAATATCTCTGAGTTTCGACTAGATTTTAGCATAAATTCTATGAAGAATTACGAAAAATTAAAATGATGAGAAAGAAAGTTTCTTAACCAACATTGCCACCAAATATCTTATCCACTAACCCGCACTGAAAGAGCGAGGTAGATGAAGCTCCAAGCACCCTCGCCTCGAATGTGAGCCTTAGTCCGTGTAGTGGGGCATAATGGGCTGAAATGGTATAGTATCTTACAGAAGTTGTATTCAATAAGCCAAAGAGTATGCACTTGAATGTGGATGAGAATTTTATTCGACGCAAATCACCGAGTTTTGAATTAGTTCAATAGTAGGTAATGCAAAGCGTTTAGTTTGAGAACCAAAGTCATCATATTTGAGCATAGAATAGCCTATGCAAGCGATGGATTACCCAGATTTTGTGTTGTGCCTAGGTCTTTGTGTTATCCGTCACAACTAGTTACACACAATTAAATGTGAGATACCGATAAAAAAATGTGTACTAAACGTAGTTGACAAAATTTGTCCGCTTTGAGTCGTCGATTTCAGTAAGAGTGCGCCTTCTAATCTGCTACATTCAAAGTTCGGTGACGCATATATAACCAAAAGTCGTACCAATACTAATCTTTATCCCAATAAAAGTTGCTTCTGCAATCTTTTGGTACTACTTCCGAAGCAAATTACAGCTACTTATGTTATTCCCAGATACTATCCATCTTTAAGAAAATAACGTGGTATAATATAATAGTAATCATAAAAGTACGAATTTACTATAAGCCCTCTTCTGTATTTATCGTCTAACCACTCATACTCTAGCTAGCTCGTGTAAGATGGCGAGTTTCAGTCCAAGTTTCAGTGCTCGAGTTCTCCGCGCGCCATTCTTCAACCCCGCGAAATTTCGTAATGTCATTTCGATACTGTGAACTGACAATTATGACTAAAACCAAACGCTGCTGTCAAATTAATTTTTTTAATTTTATGAGTAAAATAAACAAAGTTATTAAATTTTTTTAACGCCTAGAACTCAAAAACTCTTTATACCGATGATAATTAAATTTTCGTATCAACAAACAGTATTGTAGATCGACGGGGTGTCGTGATAGCCGAGTGGTAGCTTCTTGTCTAGAAGGGCGTGTTTCGAATCCCAGGGCATGTACCAATAAATTTTTTCTAACTTATGTATGTATACCTACATATCTATACCTACATATCTATCACTGACTATGTGCCTCGGAGATCACGTCAAACCATGGTACCGCTTAAAATCCACCAACCCGCACTGAAGCAGCGTGGTGGATCAAGCTCCAATCCCCTTTATGCCAAGGGGAGGCCTAAGCCCCAACAGTGGGGCACTAATTGGCTGATAGTATGATATGGTAAACAATCTCTTTTCAATTATACCGGTATTAAGCTTTTTACTTTGTACTTGTGAAACAGTAAGCTCATAGAGTTGAGCATTGTGGGTCATAGATTAAGACACACATATAAATGTAGTACGAGTCAGTAGACTGACATTTCATATTGGCTTTAGCACTTTTTTTTTACATCGTAGCATCTGCTTTATCACACAATGAAACCCATGCTCCCAAAGTTCGGCCCGGCCCAGGCCCGGCCCCCGCCGTGTTAATAACTACAAAAACATTCCAGATCCGACTGAATTATGCGAGGGGAGACATTTAAATGGTGCAAGAACTGCTAACTTCCGCACGTATGTGCCGCGCTGATATGGGTTCCGTGAAGTATCGTTCACACGAGCGATTCTGTCTCACTTACGTGTTAAATAAATCATCTACTTTGTAAGAGAAACGAATGTCAATTAGAAAATATAAAAATTAGGTATACCATGTCTCCTAAAGTTCCTTCATTTTGCTAATATATATTATACAATTCGTAAAAGATTTTTACGTACGTAATACAAAAGAGGACAAAAAGACTAAATTAAATTTCATGGGAATTTCCTGAAAAGTGCTAAGAAAGACGTTCGAATGTTAGAGTATAAAAAAATGGCGCCCTTATTGTTTCAGCGAGATAGTAATCGGGTTTAAATCGACAGGCGTAAGATAACTAAAGTTCAGGTTTAAAAAAGAATAATCAAGTAGTAAGTAGCGAACCTGTTTTATATTTATCAGGTCGTGGTTCGAATCCGGGCGTGTACGTGTCACGTGTACGTGTCAATAGATGGCGGTCGTTACAATATGCCAACCCGCATTAGAGCAGTGTTGTGGATTTGAGCTCCAAGCCCCTCATCTTGAGGGGAGGCCTAAGTCCCTGCACTGGTGTATAAAAAAAGGGATGATGGAATGGAATTAAAAAAGCAAGCGGTCAGAGTGACGTGAGTATATAAAGAAATGGATATTATTGGACTTATGCCTCTATCAGCTGTTGTCCAGCAAAATGAACGTGTGAATAACATAACCCAGAGTCATAAACACATATTTTTTTTCTTTGGGCTCACTTCTCGGATCATCGGAAGACGCGCAGAGAGGTCACAATCTATGGTTAGCTGTGTTAATGGAGAAAGAAACTGACAATATCTGTCGTAAATACGTAGTTTTGAGATTTCAAATTTTCTTAGTAATGTTGTGGTAATATGGTGTATATTTATTAAAAGTTAATAGATTATAATTGTTATAGAACAGCGAACAGTTAGTGACCCATAAACAAAAAAACAAAATCAATATTGTAATAAATGTAATATTGGTATAAATGAAAAGATATATAGGTATTTATAAATAGTAACGTAATGGCATTGTATTATAATCGAAAATATAACAGTTTTTGCTTTTCTTCGGTCTCATACTGATCATATGTCGGGATCTAACATTGGGGTTGTTGCGATCGTGCCGTGACTACAAAATTGTACTCGCTCCAAATCGGGAAAGGTCTTTTGAACAATACAACAATATACGTATACACGTATATTATATAAGCATCTAAGTGAATATTACATTCGAAACTAATGAATTAATAGAGTTGATTAAGTTAATGCTTTGAGACTTCATTTTATAACATAGATTCAGTTATTATATAACAACGAAATTGTAGACGATAAGAAGTATTAATATTACGTCTTTCATTCTCAACAGTCCACCCTCATAGTTCACGTCAGTAGAACATGGGAATTTTTTTCCGTAGGTTACCTGGGTAGACCATCCAACTATATTTCAGTAAAAGTGGGTTAGGAAAAACTCCGCTAGTAAATTGTTCATTTTCTATACTACCACAAATAATAGTTTACGTAAGCAATCGTTTTTTCACAACTGAAAATTTGGTTTTACAAAAGAACGACTAATTAATTATGCAGCAATATTTGTAATACTTTCGAACCATGAGAGAATGGTTAAAGGAGTGATCAACCAGCGAGCTTTACCGCGGTTTTATTACTCATCGGCATAGAATTACATATTATAATCTTTTTTCCTATATTTCAAACAAGTTACTAAAAATTACTGATAAACTAATGCAATACTTAATGAATACTTAGTGTTGGAATTAATGAATGAATTTAAGAAAATCATCTTGTAATTAAGTAATTTATATATAATTGAAATTACTAATTAAAATAATGAATACCAGTAATACCAGAAGCAACTCAAAATTTCCACTAACAACTAAACCAAAATCTGTCATGTTTCCTTCAAAAGCAGGATTATTGTTAAGATCTGTACTATCTGCTGTTAGTGCCACGGAGGAACTGGTAATTCAAAATTAGTCGAATTTTTGGCGTAAATAATTTAAAATACAGATGCGATTGTAAAAGCAATTTAAAAACAATTGTGAAATGGTTTAAATTGATTTTTGCTTTTATTCAAGTTCAAGTCGGATTTGCGCATTGAGGGTTCCGTACTAAGCGTTTTCTTTCATTTAGTTCGAAACCTTTAGCACGACCTATAGCACGTGACTCATCACACTTGGCCAGTTTTAATTATTTTTTGGAGTTTACTCCTTTGTGCTTATACGAATTACCGTTTTTATGATAGAACAAAAACAAAATAAAAAATACGTTTCTTGTGTTAGCCCCTTAATTTTAATTTTTTTGGTTTTCTTATTATTTGTAAGGATATCCACCAAAGTAACATTTTTTATTTTTAAATTTCTAACGGCTATTTGTATAATAGCACTTTAAGCGCAGACGGACGAACTAACGGATACACCGTGGCGGATCAGTGATAGGGTCCCGTTGGCACCCTTTGGGTATGAAAGTTTAAAAACATGTATTTTCCACCATGAAAATGTTTTGTGAAAGCTTATGAAAAAGATAACAATTGCAAAACTTTTAATCCGCCGCTGGTCCCTCTGTTGCTGTCTCCCACTTCATTCTCCAGCTCTTCTTTATGACTGATATCTCGTAAATATGTTTTCAAATATTCCTCTCCATAAATTCTCGTTTAAAACAGTGTATTTTTGTTTCAAAAATATTTATCCAATTCAATATATTCAAATAGTCATTATTTATATTTCATAGGTTCGTAACATAAACCTTACATACGTCACAAGAGTGAAATTATTAATTTGTGAGAAATTGTTTTCACACAGACGCATTTATAAAGTTTTGACTACTCTCAGAATACGCAAAAAACTGGAGGATGCTCTTTTTGAAAATATATATGAACGACTGATTTAAGGCCCGGGTCGCGCTGAAATTAGAGGGTGAGAGGCTACGCGGTGGTACCCAAAGAAAAGAAAGAGATGTGAAATATTTGTCGCTTGCTTTTATGCACTTAAAATAAGGTTTTAGTATAAATTATTGATTAATTATGAGTTAAAACAATAAATAATAGTATTGGCTGCTAAAAAATTTAACTTGCAGTGCTATTTATTTTTACGCTATATGTGTATAATACAATGCAGAGATATTATAGTTGGAATAACAATAAAAGTCATTCACGATTCATATTCATATTTAAATCACATTTTCTTGTTTTTGGCGTTTATTCGTCGTATCTCTACGGTATATAATAAACACTTATTTTTATATAAGTGTAACATTCAAAACCTATGAAGTTGAGACGTAAAATAGGACGACATCGAGAATAGAAATTTAACAATGATTTTATCATCTAAGTAGTTCGATATTTTATAATAAGCTTTTATTTATAAAGTTTTCCATTTATTGTAGTTTTAAACTTATTAAAGTGTAAATCTTGAATGTCAAATAGAATCATTGCAAAATTAAAAAAAATTGTGATCTTATTGAGACAGCTAACATAGCAAGTTCATTTTGTTTCTTTTATTAACATTATACCAATCACATTTTTATAAATAAGGCATTTTTTATGTATCTACATTACATTTCCAAATACATGTACATATTTAGACAACAATGTCATGACAACGCAAAAGCAATAAAATAACATTTATTTAAAGTATAATTCATCATTCATACTGGCCTACTCCATTTCCATAGACAAAAAATACTAATCTTTTATATACTAACCTCTTATGTTTTTTGTTGGTAACGCCATTTTCTGGTTACTAGGTAAGAACTATAGTGTTTTGTTGGTATACATAGAAAAGAAAAAAGCAGTGAAATATATTTTAACCTCTATCTAAATCTATACAACTATCTCTTCATCTCCTAAATCAGAGTTAATCAGGGCATGTTTGAGGGAAACGTTTGAGTTATCGCCCGGTACGTAGATGTCGCTAGCACATAGCTCCTTCCGGTACTCCCGGAAACCGGATGCGACGACGTTGTTGACTAATGGATTGAAAAAGGTCGCACATATCTGATTCGACCCTCTCCCAGCTTTGTTGTAAAACAACTACTATTTTTCATGTTACTTTAATATTGATATAAGATTATTTAAGTGTGTTTTTAGTTTGTTTATTATGTAAAAACCATGAAATAAATAAAAATGAAAGCTATTATTAATAAATAAATGACCAGTAATATAGTATCATAATATAAATAATCGAATAAATCGGCTCTTTAATCTTAAACAATGACCGATTCGGGCGCTAAAATTAGTTTACGAATCGATTTTTATTATAACGCATAAATTATGATATAACTAGATTCGCCCGAGAATTGAAACAAGCAAGCGACCTATCTCTCGCTAGATGATTCAATAAAACCACTCAAGTGCGAGTCGGACTCGCATGAAGAGGGTTGTGTACCACGAATATAAATCATCGCATTATCTACTGTTTTTCTTAACATGACCTACATTTTGCCTGAAATTTGAATCCGACTCCTTCGTAAATGTAGCTTTTAATAGTGATAATCACTGTCCATTTGAACTTACTAATACTCGGGGAAATTTGACAACACATTTTATACGTATTTTCTTCTTATAGATATTTTCGTTTCCTATGTAAATATTGAATAAAATCCTATTAACTTGTCAATAAGGGGATATATTTCATTTATATAATCTATTTAATAAGGTCTATATATACAATATATATATTTCATTTTAAATTTTTGTATCAGTAGTTTTGCAAACAAGAAGGGGATAATCTTTTGAACTATTATTATAATTCAATTGACTCGTATTTCAAAACAAGCATTTTCATTTAGTCTATACTAATATTAAAAAGAAGAAAGATTAGATTTTTATTTGTTACAATTAAACTCAAAACCTACTTAATTGATTTAAAAAAATCTTTCCCCTGTAGAAAGCTACATTATCAGCGAGCTATATGGGCTATATTTTATTATCAAACTAGCTTTCCGTCCGTGGCTCCGCTGGCGTGGACTACACCATTTGTCTAATACCTACATTCGAATATAGGCTGTGACAAACGGACAGACAAGCACTTCAAATTATTCGTTTATGATGTACCTAATAAACAAAAAAATTTAATTTTTTTTTATTTCGTATAGCTTTTGACCGACCTACGCCTGCTTGGACATTATAAGGGCCGGCCTTTATAAGCTCCCACGAATACTACTCTATATTTCAAGTCGAAAATTTTTGTACTTAGAAGATAATACAATTATTTTCATACAAAAACAAGTCAGTTTAGGTGTGTTTACGTATGACTACATTTTTCGGTCCTAATTTAAAGTTTTCCGTATGAAAAGGACTGAGTGCCATTCATATCGATTAATTTGACACCACTCTTGTTTCCACAGCTGCACTGTAATTCCAAGTCCGATCCATTTTCATATTATTACCGTTCTAGTATTTACATGTATAACGGCTAGTACTACTTCTTTTCGCAGTGCCCTTTTACGATATTTTGTTTGTTACAGGTCCTGGAAAAATGTTCCACAAAACTCTTAGATATCGAAAGGATAACAAATAAACGGGCAACGTTTCATTTTGTACATTAAAGATAAATATTTGTACAGTAAAATGTTCTCGCAAAAAATCTTTTGACGTTAAAATAATCTGACGTCCTTAAAATATTCGTAAGATATTCTAAAATGCGTCCGCACGAGGGAGCGGGGCGGTCCGAGTCGTGATGAAAAATAATGGAGTCCCAGATTTATAGGGAAGAGCAATTTATCGCGGGCGTGCATCGGAAACGCCGCGGGTGGCCTAACAGAATTAACATACGTACACTCCTCAAATGCATACAATTTTAATTGTTAACATTATATATACAATGTCATAACATTATTACAAAAAAAAAAAACTGCCCAAGTGTATGTGAACCACGCAAAGTGAAGGGTTCCGTCGTCCGGCTGAACGTTAATAGTTAAAGTTCAAATAATACACGTAAGGTTAAAAACTAATGTTTCAAAAACTACTTACTCTACATATCAAACTAAAGGTAATTTTAAATATTTTAAGTAGTACTAATTAAATTTTTTCAGATTTTTTTCACCCTAAACTTAAATTTAAAACTTAACGAAAGGGATACACACTTTTTTATGAATCAAGGAGCACATATTTTAACAACTATTCATTCAAATAAAAAAGTAAATTTGGTAACCTCTATATCATTTTTGAGAAACATTACTCCCTCAGTTACATTACATGAATACCATAAAAAAACCGTAATTTGTCTATGCAGTTGTGTAGTTGTATATAGATTATATATAGATGTCATGATAGCCCAGAACGCAACGAACCTGTCTCAAATTTATAAGGCCCCATAGGGCCATGGTTCGAATCCGGGCGTGTACCAATGAGTTTTTCTGACTTAAGTACACAATATCACTGACACCGTGCTTCGGAGGGCACGTTAAGCAGTCGGTCCCGGACGCTGTCAATAGATGGCGGTCGTTACAGTTCCCAACCCGCAGTGGAGCAGCGTGGTGGACTTAAGCTCCAAGCCCCCCTAGGGGAGGCCTAAGCCCTTGCAGTGGGGTAAAAATGGGCTGATGATGATATAGATTACAAATTCCATTCAAATTTCATTTATATAATGGCAATAGTCTTCAACTAAAACGGCCGTGATAGACGAATAGACAACTAAATGAATAAGTGAAAATTATAAGGGTCCATTTTTGCCATTTGGTTACGAAACCCTAAAAATAAGAATAAATTGATGACCCCTCGTTCCCGTTTCTAAAAGGACAAAAAAAATTCATCAAAAACTATTCAAACTTTAAATACTATGAAAATAATTCGTTGAATATGTATAAAAACGTAAATAAAAAATAAAACTAAAATATTACTTTCTTATTCTATGTGAGATTATTGTGAACGACGGAATTGTTTGTATTTAGCACTCATATTCGCTCATTTGTAAACTTGAAGCTGTGAACTTTTCTTGCTTATGGAATTGTGAATGTTACAATGTACGAAAACCTGTAAATATGTTTCTTTTTTTAAAGTCCTACAGTTGAGTTTATTGGCGCTTTTTCTTTACCCTGTTCATTAATCGAAACTTCGTAACACATTCAGTCACAACAACGTGTAGGTCCCAAACTAAGCATTAGCTTGTATTTTGGGTACCATGGGAAGACATCACCTAAATATAACAACCAAGACCCGGTGCCAGTATAATATTTATCATATAAATACTAACCCGACCTGGGATTCGAACTCAGGACCTCCAGCTTCATACTTTTTTTCAAAAATAAACATTCTAAACCGGGCAAAATTTTTGAGGTCATCACTTGTGCTAAAAAAAAATGCCCTTTAGGGGGTTTTATTTTTAGTTTTTTTCCAAAAAAAAATCGAAAGTGTCATTTTATTTTTATCATAACTTGCTCAATTCTATTGCTATTAACTTTTTACAATATTATTAGAAAGGTACTTTTGAGTAATTTAAAAAGTGTTTAGAAAGTAAATGTCATAAAATGCATTGGTTTCCCGTTATTGAAATTTGAATACTTAGATTTAAGTACATGCAGAAAAAAAATATACATTCAATTACCTATAACTCACTTTGAATTAATATTAGAAGATTTTTTTAAATAGTAGTTTGTTTGTTTTTTTTATTAGCTTCAATTTTAGTAATGACACATTATTAGTAAAACTCATAGTTTTTGAGTTATTTATGAAAAACCTCTTTAAAACATGTATTTTTATCACGAAAAGTCACAATCTTTGATCTTTAATAACTTAGAAAGTATTGATTTATTCTAAAAACTTTACATAACAAATTTTGCTTATAATTTGTTTTTCTATCAATTTCTGTGGTTTTATTATTAAAATAATTTTCACCCCCGAGAAGGGGTGGCATCCACCCCCAGGGCAAAATTGCAAGTTATCACTATGTCACTTTTGTTTCTTTAGGTATCCCTCACCTACTCCCACCAATTTTTATGAACATCGATGCAGATTCAACGAAATTGGAGGTGAAAACCTTCATTGACTTGACTACACTTACACACTTTATCACGATGTTACGCAAACCATCAACCAGGTAAGAAGGTAAAATGTTTCAGTTTATATCTATTTTGGGATATATTATATTGTTACATTCCCATGAGCCCATTAATGCCACTTTGCAGGGGCTTAGACCTCCATTCAGAGTGAGGGGGCTTGGAGATTAATCCACCATGTTGCTCCAGTGCGGTTTGGTGGAATTTGACGACTACCATCTATAGATGGCAAGTATGGCAACCGTGCGTATAGAAAAAAATAGTATGCCCAAGTTTGATTTTTCTCTGCACGGCGCGGCGCTCCAGCTGATCATTAACAAATAATGAATAAGGATGAACATTAGAAAACAAATCCATTCGATTTTTATTTATATTTAATCGTTCAAACATTCTAAATTTTTTTTTCAGAAAGCTTATATCATTAATAGGACATATCTAAACGGATATACGTATAAACTGTACCTATGTGAAAAGCTTTTGTGTTCGAAAGCTAGAAAGGCGAAAGTTAACAGAATTTAGATGACTACGTAACGATCGCCCCGGGAAACATCGTCCTTGAGTTAATGTTAATATATAGAAAGTTAACAACGTAGTAGATTGTTTTGAAAGTAAACTAATCATCAGACACTTGTTTATGTTTGACGTGTGAACGAGAATTCCGTGTTTTAGGTAGTTAGTACTCGCATAATTGCTTAGTACAAAAATATGATAATTACGTGTCGCGTTTAATTACGCGTTGAGTGTATTTTTTACATAATACCGTATAACATTATCGTCCCGACTGGAAAATTGCAAGAAAATGTGGTCCCGCGAACATTATCATATGTATTCAAGCGGGAACGCAGTCGTAAAATGACATGTAATTCAAATATTCCGAATGAGCCAACTGAACAAGTTTTATCGCAGCAACCCCGAGCGGCCGAAGTGACAGGTCATCTAACCGTTACAAGCCTGACACAAGTATAGACATTTATATGAGTCGTCGATTAGATTCATCGCTCTGTACGTGTTTGCTAGCGTTGCTTAAGTTACGTATTAGTTATTTGTAATGTAATGAATATGTATATGAAAATTCATTTTTAATTAAATTACATCAATCAAATAATACTAATATTCAATATTATTTTATTATTATATTTCTTATGATAATTATTATATTATCATATAATTATTACATATAATTATATCATATTATTATAACTATATAATAATATAATATTATTTCGGTTGAACACGCCGAAATTGGTGCTGATGCTAAATCGAAGTCGAAAATTAATTCCAGTTTCGGATTTTTAAATAGGCATTTTCAACGCATGGATACGCTTACTGAAATACATAAAGATTAAACAGACGAAAATGATTTTTAAAAAAAACGCCTAAAATAAATTGAAATGACAATTTCACTCAAGATATCTTTTTTAATAACTTTTTTTGGCACAATGTTCTCTAACCTTACATTTTAAAGTAAATTCACCGGAAGGTCCCATCTAATTAACGTAGGGCAGAGGTTAATCAAGAACTGTACGCCAGATGGCCCTTGGGACATCGAGTTATGTTTTACAGTAATTTTCATTCGCTAATTGGGTCCACATCGGTTTCAGGCCGAAATAATCAGCACTGAGCTGGAGAAATTAATTTAATGTTGATACTAACTAAAAGTTCCGAATTTTTCAGCTTTAGTGTAATGTGTTACTTACGTTATTTTGAAAGTTAAGTTATTTTATAGCAAAATGATAATTTAATCTCTTGCTTCTCGTAGAAGCAGAGATTAGTATAATAGTTAAAGAAGTTACTTTCAAAAGAGAAAAAAAAAAACTGTCACCGTCCACGATTTAAAAATATTGTACTTGCGCAAGTCTACTTGATTAAAAATATTTTGAGTTTAGATTGGAATTTTCCAATTAATTACATTAATATTACTAATTAATTTTTTTTAAATTTAAAACTCGTAAAATGGACTCGACTCCAGACGATAAAACGACATGTATGTCATGAGATGTTCATGAGATATTAAAAATTTTAGTATTAGATTCATATATTTCTCTAGGAAAATTTTAATTAATTTAATAATAGAAAAGCCGAGAGCAATATTATCAAAAATTAAATTTATTATTTTCTAAATTTAATAGTAATTGTTTTTAAATGATTTAATTTATTTAAACCCTTTTTATATCAATCTGTATATATGAGTCAGTATTTATTTTCGGAGTGATATTTACATCAAAAACTGATAATATAAACTATTTGGTCTCTGTTAATAATTCACACAGTATTTTGGTCAGTTATTTAATGGTAATACAATGTAGAAATAAGTTAACGCAAGTATTTATTAATAATGGTACTTTATTTCGAAAAGTAGGTATAAATATGTCTCATTGTAAAAAATTGTAATCACGATGTATAATTTTTATTTTTGGCTATACCTGTGTCAGTATATCATTAATTCATCATTGAATCTACCCAAACTGTGAAATAACTACATGTCTGTCTGTCCATTGCGAAAAAAGGCATATAATTGTAAAACAGGCACAAAAACCTCCTTTGAAGTCAATACCCATATAATACAAAAAATTTCTTCAAAATCTGTTTACATATTTGGTTTGTTGATTTTCAGATGATTTATGACCTTTGCAGGAGCGGAATAACACTAATTAAATATATTAACTCAGTTGGTTCCTCACTTTTACTATATTGTTACATTCAAATACAGGTATTTAGTTATAAATTTTATCATCGATCCGTATGTAAATAAGGACGCCCATCTCCCATTCAAACATGGGCTAGGAATAAAAAATTATGAGTACTTTGAATTTTGTATATGTGGTTTTAATTTGTATAGGTACATGAAGCCTTATGATATAGACATATTATTTTTTAAAGCTGGGAATTGACTGGCATCAAGCTATGAAAGGTTAAATAAATGCAACTCTCTATAAAATGATAAAGAGATAATAACGAGTTAGAAGTTCGGTTTTTATTCAAAATAGCACACATGGACTGACTTCTAGCGTCATTTTAAAAAATAAAAAACTCTGTGAATCGTACATACACTTTTTTGAATGCAAATAAGTAATATAGTACAACATGACACTGGCCAAAACTATCTGGAACACAGGATAATTGCCAAAGATCAAAAAAAGAAATTTAAAGTCGCTCAGCGTGCTATGGAGCGGGCTATGCTCGATGTTGCTTAATTAATGGATAAAATCAGAAACTCTGAATCCGTCAAAGAACCAAAATTTTCGACATAGCCGAAGCGAAGGCAATGGGCCGGTCACATTTGCTGTAGAACTGATGATGATGATGATGAGGCCACGTACCGGAAAGCGAAGCGTT
Organism: Luffia ferchaultella; assembly: GCA_949709985.1. Taxonomy (NCBI): domain Eukaryota; kingdom Metazoa; phylum Arthropoda; class Insecta; order Lepidoptera; family Psychidae; genus Luffia; species Luffia ferchaultella. Next base: position 1,085,983 of record OX453256.1, on the reverse strand, counting down.
GGACGCCCCCCGGCTAAGTGGACAGATGAACTGAAGAACGTACCGGGGGTAGTTGGACGCGAGAGGCGGAGGACCGTGTGTAGTGGCGGTCTTGGGAGAGGCCCTATATCCTGCAGTGGAGAGACACGGGCTGATGATGATGAAAAAAGAAATGTTAACACTTATTAAATCTATACTGTGGTCACAACTTGTTTGTAATGTGACCTGAATGACTGTGAATGACAGTCACAAATGTCAATGATGACAGCAATGATAATGTTTATACATTATCGAAAATGTTTAATCCTCAAAGAAACTCACTTTCAGATTTAAAATCAGATTTTAAAAGTCTGCCAACAAAAACAATACTTTCATCATTAATAGGCATTTCTTAAAGGTATACCTGTGTAATATTAATATTTTTATCAAAATATACTTCATTAATTACTTTCTGAAAAAAAAAGACATTTCTTCCTTTCTTATTCGGTCCAGAATTACGCGCGATGGGAAAATCCTCATAAATGGTAAACCCAGTTTGAGTAATCATTGCAAAAGAATGCATTCATTATAAACTATTATAAATGATTTATATATGCGTTCAAAATACAACTTGAACATTATTTTCAATAGTCACTTTCTTTTTTTCAAGTACTTTTAGAAAAATAATGAAGTAGCTAAAAAATGCTCCTTAACAAACAGTATCGACATTTATGGTTCTTATCTCAAGTACTTTTTCTAGCCCATTGTGGGTATCATCCTTTATAGCGTATTTATCATTAAATAAGTAATCAATCATATATTTTTCAAAATTAAAAGAGGTATTATTTCAGACTTTTGAATTTTCTGTTTTTGTTTTATTTTGTGTCTGGGTTTTATAAATAAACATTCGATAAATTTTTACTGAAAAAAAGTGAAACAAAATAGAATAGAATAGAAACAAACTATCGTGAATAAACCAGCTTTCAAAGACGAAAATGCATTGAAATCTATTCATCCGCCTAGGAGCTTTGACGCCACATGCAGACAGATAGGGCCTCCAAACTTATAATCACCCGTTTTTACGATTTGTTTTAAGTAAGAAAAAAACCAGTTAAATGCACTAATCAGTATAAAATCAGTAGGTACAGTTGAATGCTACGCTATAAGCGACTATATGCAAATAGGCTTTTACTAAACATTACTGCGAACAACTACGGTTAAAATTATACAATAAATATAACTTTGTATTTGTATTTAAATTAAAAGCGGTTTACCGTACACATATTTACTTGAATCGAGTTGGGTTATAAAACAGAGTGAGTTTGACACAATACGCAAACAAAATGTTCCCCTTTGTTACTTTAGTTCCCGTGCAAATGTGATAGTAATAAACTGACATAATATACTATTAATTTGTACGTAAAAATATAACCATGAAAATAAGATTAGTGTGTATGTTACACTTTATGTCATAACATACACTAGTGCATGTTGGCATACGCCAAACTTGCTGGTGAGAATCCATTTCTTTTTCTATTTATGATGATTCCGGTCTTACACCAGAGAATGTTTAAATACACTACGAATGTACGGGAAACAGATAGATTAGGTTGTTTGTATGTATTATGTTGTTCAACTTCAAATAAAAAATCATTTTATCATTCAAAACTAATTTTATTACAAATCGTTACATAACTCCATAATTCTGGTAGTCACTTTAATAGCTTTTCTTCGTTTTTGTTTAATGAAATTTAGCCCATACCTGGCTATTGTAACGATCAATGTAGGTATAGATACGTAGTGATATATATATCTATGACTGGAGACCAGCGCAACGTAAGATTGTGCAAATACTATACCTATATGAAGTGTTTTTTTTATTTCGCGGATTTCTATGCAACGCGCAATCACGTATTCTATGAAAACCCTATAAGTACATAAATACTATTTTCTAAATTATAATACTCGCAATAAAATACTAACAGGTTATCCACCGTATAAGGTTAAAATAATTTATTATGTTAATTTCCGTTAAACGAGAGGACGACGGCAAACGCAGTCTTGTAACAAATAAATAAAGATACTTTGCTTTTACACACCTAGCGGTAATAAGTGACCGATCTAGGCGTACGCATAATAAAGCACAGATACGGCAATATTTTTCTTGTGAGAATTAAAAAACACAGTACTATAATAATATTATGTAATCGTTGACACTGTGTTCTTACCTAGATACCAGACAGCGTGTTCCAAAGAAGTCCGCGAATTAAAAAACACGTTCTTAATAATTCAGTGCTATTCGTGCGCTGAGTGCGTCCGCAGCAGTGCAGCAACATCGCTTGTGGTTTACAATAAGGAACTTTGGAAGTTCCCCGGAGTCAGGCTCGGGCTAATAGGACACGGGCCCCGACTTACTCCAAATTGGATGTGGCTCTCCGAGAAGCAACGCGCCGTTTAATTTGCCCTCTGAAATAATAAACACTGCAAAACTGCTGTAACTTTACGTTTCAGGCGTGTGTTTGTTAAGAGAACGGCCGTCGGTGTCGCCTCGTTTGGGAGTAACGAATAAATTCGAATGGAGTATTTACATTCAGAAAAATTTAATTTGCCTAATTTTGCTTTTGTTCAACAGTGACAGCGAACATGAGGGAGACATTAGAAGGAAAGTTAATGCAGGAAATTAAAGGAATGGCGCCTTCTGCTTTGTTATGGTATAAAAACGTTTAGCTATCCACAATCGAGTTCTGCATGGATCGATGACGCAAAAAAGGTTGACGGAACGTAGATCCTCGCACCAAGTTTAGATCGTTAAATCACTAGAAGTACATCTCTGAGAAACAAGCGAATGTTTATGTGTGTATGTATGTTTGCGTATTTCCAATTCATATACAAATATATAAGAAATTAATGATTGGATGTAGTCTCGAGTGACCGATGAATCAGTGGTTATAGACCCTAACTGCAGAACCCAAAGGTCGAGGGTTCGATTCTCGCCCGGGACAAAAATATTTGTGTGTTTGTTCCATGTCAGGGTGTAAAATATGTATGTAATATTTAAGTACATAAATCACTTGTGTAGTACCCATTATACAATATTTGCTTAGTTTGAGACTAGGTGGCACTGTGTGGGATGTCCCAGGTAATATTAATTTATAGAAATAACTTTCGCCGGTCCTAGTCAGTAGAATCGATTATTTAAACCGGTGGCAGCTTTAATAACAATTGGAAATAACGCTCGTAAGGATAAAATAAATTAAGTTTTATTTGATTTAGGTATAAATTATTTATATGTTAAAAGCAATATTCAACGATTTTTCGGGGAACTTTGAACGTGCTTGTTTTTCTATGATTGCAAACTACTATTACATTTATACGTATACATAAAATACCTCTGTTTCAAACTACTACTCCCCGTTTGAAAATTTCTTGTCTTTATACTTTTTTTATATTTCTGTATCCAAAGGGTGAAACGAAACGCTCTACCTCGAAATGTAATCGACATACAGACTTGAAACACAGACATTAATTAGTACATGTAGAATGTTGACCCAAAAATCGAATATTTAATTTATATTCAATATTTTTTTAATGTGTTTTTATGTTAAAGGAGTCGAAAATAATAAAAAAAACCCTCACCCTGACCTCAACCCTCAATTTAGACCATTATTAGAGGGTCTATCCCGAAAACAAAACTAGTTAGGAATTTGGAATTTCTGCATCCCACATACTGTCTTAAACAACAAATTTTAAAATTATACTTGTATGGTTAACATAGTCAGTAAACTGTAACCAAAACAAATAACATATTGTTTTCATAGGTTGTTACGATGTATAACTCATTTTGGTAAATATATGTATAACAAATACAAATGTGGTGGTATGAAACTCTTGGTGCACGAATCCGACTCGCACTTTTTCTCAACCCGTTTCGCACTTTTTCTCAACTCAACCCGTTTTTTCACTAGTTCACGGATGATCACAGTAACATTATTATACCTACATATACTAGCTTCTGCCCACTTTTAATTAATTCTTAATCTATAGATCATTTAACTAATTTACTATAAATTTGTAAATTGCAATTATATTGAAGTTTTATTATAGTTAAATATTCGACGTCATTTTTCGCGCACATTTTTGACATTTTAAGGTGTCGCCCTTATTTTTCCTTCCATAATTGTAAATACATATGTCACGAAAGAATCTATAACAATAACATACAATATTATAGTAATTAAACCAAATTAAATAACCAAAAAAAACTCAGCTTAAAAGATGATGTGTATGAATAATTAAATTAAAAATTAATGCCTTTCTAAGTGGCTTGGCAAGGTTATTCCCAACGGCCTGTAATAATCCCTTAAGTGCATATGGAGCCCATGGAAGTTTAATAGCCTTAGTATTTATTTATAATTAAATATACAACATTTTCTTGTTTTTTTTTTGATATATAATTGATTGAGCATACTACATACTTATTTAACTATAAATATACGTTTATGTGTCCTGATAACCGTACGTGTGGTGGTAAGCCTGCTTCTTGTTTAGAAGGTCGTGGTTTGAATCCCAGGGTTTGTACTAATTAGTTTTTCTAACTTAAGTACATAAATATCACTGCTACTGTCCATCGGAAAACATGTTAAGCCGTCGAACTCGGTAGCTGTCAGCAGGTCCATCTATCCTTTCATTGCAGCCCATTAGGCCTTATTGCAGGGGCTTAGGCCTCACCTCGGGATGAAGGTGATGGAGCTTAATCCACCACGCTGCTCCAGTGCGAGTTGGTGGATCATCAGGTGTCAGTCGTTAAAATTCACCAATCCACACTGGAGCAGCATGGCGGATTGAGCTTCAAGCACCCTCAACCCGAGAAGAAGCTTAAGTCCTTGCAGTAGGGCATAATGGACTGATATGGATACAAAACACTAAGGGGGTCTTCCACCAATTATCAGTTATCATCTAGTTAACTAAACTGTAGATATCTTTAACAGAAGGATGAACGTCACTTTTATCCCGATACTTTTCCACTAAAATCTTATTTTCATATTTAACCTACAGTTAGGAAACTAGAGCTCAGTATTGCTTGTGCCATAAATTATATCAATCAAATGTTTCAATCGTTGTGATTTTGTGCCTTTACATATTCATTATTATTTAAATATCAATACATCAGACTCGTCTAGTCGAGCTCTATAATCTGGACCCAAAGGCTACTACGTGTTTCATACAAAATACCTGAGGCCCAGCCATCGACTTAGGCGAGTTCGACTCTAGCATTGAGAAGACCTTTGGGACGCAGAGAGGGTACATCCACCACATCAACAACGCTGCGGCGAACACCAAAACAGCAGTGAAGAGGAACGGCTGGCCAGCCCTGCGAACTTTCCTCAGAAATGGTTGAGCAGGATGATGGCTGCTTCTTCTCGTCGTGTCTGTGAACAGTCGCTGCGTGGGGGGATTAGGCCAGCTCGGGTTGCTTAGTGTCATAAAACAGTCAAAGGAAAACTAAGTTAAAAAAATAAAAATAATAATATATAAATATATATATAGATAGTAGATAGGAAATATGATATAAATAGGGTAAACTCATTGCCGCTGGAGAACACTGCAAACGCGGCGCATGTACTAAATTAGGTTTTATAATTTTAGTAATAAAAGCTCATTTAAGAACATGGACTTCGAGTCTATGGTAGCTGAAGTTATTACAATAAAAAAAAATTATATCAATATATGTTATTAATAGACTTCGTGATTAAAGTTAATGTTCTTGACACTATAATCTATAAGTGAATATTGCTTTGTTTTTTTATAAGTTGCAACCATTCGCCAATGAGGAGAAACTGCAAATTACGCCCACTAGATGGTGATTTGTCGCAGGTAAATACGCGCGGGAAAAGACGACAGAAATAATATATTAAAAATGAATGAACGTATTAATTAAAAATAAGTAGGTCACCCAACCGCAAATTTTACGAAAGTACGGAACCAGCTGATTCGATCATAAAATCGATGGATTATAGGCCATATTGCTTTTATTTATCTGTCAGTTAAAAGTTATCATGCAGTTATGGGCCAGTTCGACCGGTTGACAAGATAACTTTGTCTTTAACTGGAGGTTAACAGTATCCGTATGTCGTGGCAACGAAATCTGCCAGATAACTGGTAGATTGAATAACTGACGCTTTAACTGGAGGTGGTGGGAAACCCTCTAATACTTACAAGCAAACACAATACTATGTTTTGTAAAGCTTACCTGCATGTATTGTTTCCATCGCCTATTCAAAACACAATTTGTAACCAACTAGCTTGGGTCCACAGCTCCGCCCGGACATTCATGGCGTTGTTGCAACTGTGTCATCGAAAAAATTGTTCTTGTTACGTGCCGGTATTTTTTTTGTTCACAACTTTCAGAATAAACATTAGCTTATGTGAGTTCCCGTCAACTATATCTCCATGCTAAAATCGCTTCGTAGCTCCGTTACCACATGAAAAAGGGAAAACACAAACAAACATGTTTTCGCATTTATAATATTCATATGGTAGATTATACAGTTTTTTATGAAAACGAGTCAACAAAATAAATTATAAAAATGTGTAGGTATATAAATAGGTATACCCACATATTTTCGTTGAAGAAAACCGTATAGGGGAGGTTGATTCTTACCAAACAAACTCGAGTTTCCAATTATGTGAAAACTTCCACGTAAGCGAAGGAGCTGTGTGCTCATTACAGTACGGAGTTATCGAGACGTATGAAAAGAGAGTTCAGGTACTATGAGTATTTGCATACAATATTATGTTCGAAACCGTATTAAAATTACACGGAATTTTTATCAGTTGAATAATTTTAGTTTAATTGCCTATAACCCGCAACCATAGTCTACAGGTACATGCTGAATGTTTGTATAAGGTATTTTTATAAGGCCCCACTTCAACTTTTAACTTTATTTTTATTACTTGTTACAGCGGCCATAATAATAGATATCAAAATAAATAACCTTTGCTTGCTACCGAGAATACAGCGACCATAGACAACATCACAATAGTTTAACCTCAATAATATGAACGATTCACATATATAGGTTGACACGCAAATCAACACTGGTGATCACGCACATAATAAAGAACTGTGAGACGATAAAACAATCGCTAATAGCTCCGAGAATATACTTCTCGAAGCGTAGCTCATCATCCATGAGTAATCCTAGGTTTCTGACTTCATCCACTTTCTCTATGTGACGCTCTCGCTATTACGGTCCAGACGATACAGCCCTGTGACAGACAGACGAACGTACCGACGAACAATGGAGCCTTAATAATAGGGCTAATATAAATAAACCTTAAGCATTACACATATTATTTTGTTGGAGAAGTAAGTACACTACTTCTTAATTTACTGATTAGACTGTAATCTTACTTATTCCAATACATTTTGTTACCAATTTACAAAGCACATTTTTTTAAATTACGTATTTAAATTGTATTAACCTATTTAATATGACGTCATTGTAAACTCCGTACAATTAATATAGTAATACAATTAATATAATAATAATATAATATAATATAATTTTCCGCGTCCCGTGTCGCCTTTGTTCGTCGAATTTCGATTTGAAAAAGCAATATAAATCACTATCGAGTACTTTCATCGTATGTTCGGAATGGCACACTTCTCTACAATAGGTAAGCCGGTACAATCAAAAAAAGGCACTGCTAATAGAGCGAGCGTTTTTATGTAGTTTTCCCGAATGCCACGACTTCCGAGCGACGGCGTATACGGAAAGGTCGGCGATTAACATGGGAACTTTTTTTGTACCTTTATTGAACGCATCCGTTAAAGTTGAAAAGGTCACATTTGTCAAAAAAAAAAATCAGTAGCACGCATAAAGGAGTTTTTATTTGGATATTTTGTTTACATGTATTTGTTATGTAAATGACGAACAATAATCGCGTAAAATTAAAAAAAAACCATTCAGTCGATTTGAGAACTTCCTCATTTTTGAAGTCGGTTAATAAAATAAAGATGATTAGTATAATAAAATTATAATGTTTTAGTCTCAATTTTATACTTAAGTAATAAAAATATTAATTAAATAGGTAAATAAGTTAAGCCCATCGAAAGAATTTAGTAAGTACCTTTAGTCTTATTATGTTATGACCTTCTGCTTCAAAGTTCTCCAATTCTTCCAATCAATTACAAAATGGCCTTTGCAAAACAAAGGGAACCAGTGTGTAAAGTTTTAAAATATCATTAGAATATGACGAAATTTCGTTTCCTCCATATCTTCTATTGCCTCCAATATAAGTAGCTCCAAATCCATGTCGTCCATTCCAAGCTAATTAAAATAGCTCCAAAATGGTAATAGAAAACTAGAGGTTAGAGGGAACCTCAGCACTAAGTTTCAAAAAAATCCTTGGAAAAATAATGACGTTAGAGTGCGAACGGACGGACGGATGGACAACCTACCATAGCAAAATTGTAAAGTACGAGCGGTAATCAACAAAATAAATTTACCATGCCATCTTTTTATTTACAAAAAGTGGAAGGATCCTTTGCGGGCGACGAAGGAATTAAGTAGGTCTTAATACGCAAATCAACCTTAACGCTTAAAAGATAAACAAAAGTGTATTTTCATAAGCACATAATGCCATATATACTTAAACAAATATTAAAATTATTTGTCACATCATTTGTCGAACTGGCGGCAAAAGGAAAATATGGTGACCGGGTCACCGATTTGTGGGGTAAATTTGACCATCAGCTATGCTTGTGTTCGTCGTTTATTCTCTGCTAATGAGGCAAACTATGAACATGTACATATAATAAAATCCCTGATAGTAAGTAATGATAATTTCTTTGAGCGGCTGTTCATTATTAGTGTACTATGAATGACAAATCTATTTGTAAAATCTTTTAGGTAACAAAAGTCCTCCTTTATCCCTTTTATATCGTCTTAAAATTATAATAAACTTTTTAATTAGTGACCTTTTAGTTAAATTTGAATTTATTTAACACTGTTATAGGCGATTAATACTAAAAAAAAAAACAGAACATAACCACATAACTGCTTGAACATGTGTAGATGGTTGCACGCTACATAGCTTTCCTTCTAGTATGCCCCTTCCTACATACTTTAGACAGGCCAAGGGTGCCTCAGTGGGTTTACGAGATGCCATTGAAAGATTTTTTTAAATATCTGTCAGCTCGTTCATTAAAGTCTCGTCACCATGCGCAATGAAAAGTTTTCATAAATATAAAAGGAATGCGTCCAAACTCGATGGCTTCATTTGTCGCTATTGATGGGTTTTGTTATCCATCTTGTACGTCTTTTTGTCAGACTTTCTTCACTATGTCGATACCGAAAATTTCAATTGGCGTAAGAGAAATTTTGTTAAAAATGAGTTTATACACTATCATATTCAGTTTTTCGAGCTCTGTCGAATGATATATTTAAAATCCTTGTATCTTTGAAAATTTGACCCTTACGTCCACGGTTTTTTATCGCGGAAATATACTTTTTTTTTGTTAAATAGGTTGTAATGGACATGAGCTAATCGAGAGCTGACGTATGATGCATTCGTTTGAATAAGCATGGTCGTATAATGATTTTTTTCACACAAGACCTTTACGCTATAACAACAGATTCATCGAAAAGTCAATTCCAGGTCGTAAGTACATGTAAGTAACTTATTTCAAATAATTATTGTCCCTTACTACTTATTTAATATTTGGTTTTTAATTTACTCAAGTAGGTAAAATTAAGTTGCAAGGGACATATACGTAAATATTTATTGATATAGGTACTTTACGAATCGTTTGTTCACTAGGCAAACCTTACAGATACATGTTTTCCTGTGTTTATTTAAACGTTTATGTTTTCCTCAAGAAATTAAAAAAGTGACAAACTTATATAGAATTTGTACTAAACATTGTCGGGATAATTCTAAAATAAAATTGATTTCCATACTCAAAAATGATTATAACATGAGCTTTCACGTACCAAAAAAAAAACAAATACATGTTCGACACAAAAAGACACAAACCGAATACGATGCTTCAGATATGGCCATTCATCTTGAAGAAAAAAGTGCCAGCTATATATGAGATTTAAGATTCACTAGAAATTTAAATCAATCGTCACCATCACAGTCAGTTTTGATTTGCAGAAACTGTTAAATACACCTCACGACGACAGCATGCTGATTTAACTATTTAAGAAAATATGTTGTGTATAACTTTGCACTTTATGAAAGCCGGTTACAAAACGGAAATGCTTATACGTAGGGCATACTTAAAGTTTCTGGAACTGGCCACTTAGAATATAAAAATTAGAAAGCCATTTATGAAACTTGAAAACGAAACTCTCTGGGAAGACGTTACTTTTTAAATTGCGAGGTAGTCATTTGTTTCTTGATCGTGGCGTCGGTTTCAAAATTGTGTGCCGGAATTACAATTAACTTAACTAGAGAAAATTTTCGCGCTATGATTTTGTATGATTTTCACTGTGGCTTAATTCAGTTAGAGAGTTGCCAGAGACTTCAATAGGCATTTGGTAATAAAGCTCCATTTCGTAGCTCTGTGTACGTCGTTCAGTGATTTTAAACGTGGATGTAATTATCTCCACGACTATGGACGTGAAGATCGACCAGCAATTGCGGTTACCGAATTAATATTGATACCGTACGTCCATCACTTGAAACTGATAAAAGAATTATGTCAGCCAATTTGTACTGTATTAAACATTAGAATGAGTCAAGTGCAAAAGATTTTACTTGTGCATCTGAAGGTACGGAAGCTTTACACTCGATGGATACCGCATGATTTGACGGAAGACCAGAAACCACTGCGTGTAGAGTGGCGCCGCAAAATGATAGCAAAGTTTAATGGAGGGGCAATCATTAGCTATAATATCGTGACAGGTGACGAAATCTGGGTGTACTGCTTTGAACCGGAAAGAAAAAGTCAATCAGCAGAATGAGTTTTCAATTTTGAAGATTTGCAAACGAAAGTTAACAAAAGTCGAACCGTTGGCAAGAAAACGGTTGCTTCTTTTTCCCGCAATTCAGGACACAACAGTGTGACTTGAAGACCAAAGAACAATAACTGCAAATTCATATCGTTGAGGATTAGTTTAATCTCAATTGTATTAACACTAACTAACTAACCTTATTGTTGAAAAGAAATGGCAAGCAACAGGAAGAGTTAGTTTTCGTGACTTGTAGATTTAGTATTTGTGATTTTCTTTACGGGAAGTTTTAGGAGAGTGATATTTTGTTTTAAAAAAGAACTCTGTACAGTTACATGTATCATTATAACGGTAAAAAATTCTTGGAAAATTTGTCTTGCAATAAAAAAAAAACATCACTTGAAGCATTGGTTACTTTTTTCTTGAAAATAATTTCACTAGAAAGCCATATTATTTCATCGATTATTAGGCTATACAATTTTTTTTGCCCTTAATACAATGTTTTTTTATTACCTAAAATGATATTGAAAAACAAACTATTTGACCCTTACAACATACTATTAGTTATTCTGAAAAATTACAAGTAGGGCATAACAAACATAAACAACAATACAGGCAGGTTGTAACGGTCAATATCTCTGTAAATAAGTGATTTCAAGAAATTTTCACATTTTCAAACTAAGAAGCTCCAAATTTTAGCTTAAGTCTCCATTGAGACCATTATATTTCAACGATAAACGAAAAAGTTATGGTTAGAAATGTAAAAATAAAACTGTTTTTTGCTCGCCCTGTAAAGTTGTCATTTGTCCTTTACGCCAATTGAAATTTCCGGTGTCAATGTGTTATGAAAAGTGCTTCTGAAGACAAATATTTTTAATCTAATAAGCCAAAACTGAGTGGGTTTACTCGAAGCCATTGAAATGTGATATTCCTTTCAGTTTCATCATCAACTCAGCTCGATGATGTAATCATCGACTATCATCCAAAACATACATACCCGTTGCACGTTGAGGAGTTCCCTGGCAGCACGGAAAACATATAATGGACCAATTTTTTTAATTTCAAGGAAATACTGTTCAAAAATTTATTACATAGTATTTATTGGCTGACAAATGTAGAGCACAACAATTATTATTACGGGTGTCTTAAATTAGATCGACGTAGATGAGAAAACATGTGGTTTTCATAAAACGGTAAATTTTACGATTTTAATATTAAAAAACTGATCTTTTCGATGAAACTTATAATTTGAAAGCAAAAAGAATAGTGTTCGTGTCATGATTGCTTACAAATGCTCCCTATGTCTCATGCCCACTATTAAGAATACGCGATTTATACTTACATTGTCATTTTCCGTGACGCCCGCCTTCGGGTGACTGTATTGTGTCAACGGAAATTTACTATACGAAGACGGGCGGGACACTTGTTCCGGGTGCGTGATGACAAATCATATGTTTCATGCTACGGAATAAATATAGAAGGAAACGACCAAGTGCAATTAAAAAAGGCTGGCTTTTTAGCCATCTGTATCTATCGATATTCTAATGAGACGTTATACTCGGTTGTAAATCGTTTCGTATCAGTGTTTTAAAGTCTTCATGTTACGTTACAGTGTGTACACGCACTAAGATATTCGCTGAGTCCTTCTCTTATTTATCAGTTTCAAGCAGACAGATCTTCTCACTGAATAATCATATACATAGTTTCGTCCGGACACCGGTGTTATGCCGTTTCAAAATGCACGAATCACGAAATAGATCTTAATACATGATTTGTTTTTATTTTTCCTAATACCTTTTTTTATTATTATTACTATTAATAATAGTTAAAGAACAGTTAAATGTATTTTAAATTAGTCTGTTAAGGTTGTGGTTATATATTTCACTTATATATTTACTTGTATTGACCTTAAACATTCAAAATATACGTCCAAATCAGAAAAAAAATTTAATCTAAGTATTAGCAGTATAAATTTACGAAAAATCTAATAAAACACACGTTTTACTATTTATAATTTTTCGTATATGATGTGATAACGTCACCGTTAATAAAAATTAAAGTAATGTTATTCTGATTAATTTACTGAAAACTAAAAAAAATCAATAAAATAAACGTTTAAAATCTTGTATTAATAATATTATGCAATGATTTTTTTACTTAACGGTATAACTTTTGCATTTCATTATTTACATTTAATTCATTAGGTTTGTCATTACGCCTTCCGGTGATATCACCGCCCTTGAGCGTCCTGCGGCAAAAGCTTCGATTTTATTGCTTTTTGTATTGAGCTAAGTTAGTGCGGAACACAACGAACCACAAAATTCATTCAAAGATAAATGAAAATGAATAATTTTTACTATTTTCTTTCATTGAATAGGTACACCATATAACTTACTATATTTTTAATGAGCCCGCAGCTTCACTTGAATGGACTATACGTTTGTACTATGGTTTTAACATATTTTTTTTAGTGTATATTGATTGTATTCGAAGGCAGTCGTTTTGGCAGAAATATTTCCTATTCCTTCATCTTTCTCTTCCTTTTGTCCACTTCTCTTTTTTATCCTTTTCCTACCTGTCGTTCCATTGCCCTTCGTAACTGAAGTTAGAAGCTAAAAAGAATTGCTATAAATTTAACCATTTACCATTTTAACATATAGGTACTTTAAAGTTTTGCATTTAGCTGTTAATAGCAGGCTCGGCAGGCTATAAAAGGGCTTGGGCCATACCTATGGCCCATAAGTATGGCCCAAGCCCTTTTCAGTGTAACACTAAACTTGTAGGATTGCGAACGAAAATTAGTACTGAGACCGGAATAGTGGTAGGGATCATATTAGGAGTTGAGACTGGAATCACGATCGGGACCAGAAGCGAAATGTATTGTAAGTCAACGCACGGGTGGAGCCGCGGGAAGAAAAACTATTACAATTTTATATATTGTTTTGTATCTTACAGACTACACAGTTTTACTGGGACCGCTAAGTGGATGCGACGCTGCAGGAAATACTGAGACTTTTTACCTGAGAAATCTCTATACCAAATTTCATCAAATTTCGTTTAGCTATTTTAGCCTGAAGAAAGACTATTATTGATGGTCAATCGAACTATTTCGACGTTTCGCCATAAAAATGATCGTTTTAAACATGCATTAATATCATCGACACAAGTAGAGCCATGAATGACTGGCAATGTCTGTCAGAAATCATCAGATATTAGCAAGATAACACCAATGAATAGTTTGTTGTTGTCGTTTGAATCTTGATAGTTCTATGCTATGCTGTGAATGAATATTTATGATCTAATAGTAAATTCATCTCAGATAATTATCGACGAACCAAAGTACCGCTCTCGCTCTTAATGCATTTTTCCACAAACGTTTGTTGTCATGTGCTTGAGATTCTTGCGTACGTCTCTCTACTACGCTGATTTTATTTTCTCTATTTATTTGCGCAGTTTATGGTTAAGTTCCATTGTTTCTTCTATTTCGTTGGTGTCATGATTCTATATAGCGGGCATTATTAAGGTTTGTTCTTCTTCGCAACATTTTACTTACAATAAAAATAATAAAATCATATACAACACAATTAAAATAAAACCCAAATTAAAAACAATAAACACATGCTAAACAAAATAAAATTAAACTAACATGTTGTTTACGCTCGTACATCTGTGGAACACTTCAGCGAAATTGTAGTATAAGGGAAATCTTTAAATCAATACTGAAAATTATACAATGCTTAAATGTGGTATTGTCTAGATGCGTATACAGACGTCAATAGATTTGTTCACGTCACGTCAATAGAGTCACACCACGAGCTCTCAGTATATAGAACTTATTTATTGTTTGCATTATAGATTTTAAATATTTTAATTCAAGACAGAAATTCATTCAGTGGTGACACTCTCAAATGCATATTATTTTACCACTACCTACCGATTATTTGAATTGGAGCATGTTTGAGCTCTGCTTTTGGTCACTATTTTGAATTCTAAAACTATAAACTAATTTTGAAATGTAGGAAAACATAAAAGTTAAATTAAAACAACTCTACGGCAGCAACACAGCAACTCTATTTTTTCCTTGGTTTGTAATACTATGACGTGTCCGAAGAAGTGTATTCCAAAAAATATTATATTAGAATTTCTTCAAGCGAATTAGTACATCAATCTTCAAATTATACATATTTGTGAAATGCCAAGTCGTTACGATTAACTGAGGATTTCTCTCGTGAGGAGACAATCCTGGTTGCATGAATGGAAGTTGGTCACCAAATTATTGCATTGTCAACTAAAATGTATACGAATGTAAAATTTAAACTTTGTAAGTCATGAGGGAGTAGCTATAAATTTGCTTACAACATTAGACCCAACATGCATACATATAACTAAGTTAAACTAAAATAAAAGCTCTTAAATTACATTTGGGTGTAATGAGTATGCACCAATCATAGATATATATCACACCGTATAGGTCGGTTGTCACCATAGCCAGGTATGAGCTAAATGTCATGCAAACAAAAACAAAAAAAAAATACTATTAAAAAACGATTAGTACTGCGTAGTATGTGACGATTCGTCACAAGAATTAGCGGACCATATTCAACTGTGGTGATGCCACATCCGTGTAATATCAGTGACGCTAATATGATTTATATAATATTCGAAATAATACAAACGTGTAGTACCCGCAAGAGATGTTACAGATGGCCGTTAGTTTTTCAGTATTTTGTTTATGAAAACAAAAAGAACACAAGACGCAAGCGAATCGGTCTCCACGGAAGCTGGACAATCCTTTATGATTAATGGTAGCCAATGCAATCAATTCCTAGATCCCAATTCTACCCGTGGCACTAATTTGACATTTCAGTGACAGTGACAAATGGACGGACCGCGATTTTTTTGGGATTCAGTTTTCATTTTGTGTCTTTTGTTTGATAGAACGGCGAATCACAGGCATCGGAAATGTGATGGATAAATAATGATCGCTAAAGACGGACGTGCACAATAAAAATAATTGGGATTTATAGTGAGAAGGTCACGAAAAGGTTTATCGTAAACATGTTTTAAATAAAAATTTTACAATTTAAATTTCATTCGTTTTGAACATGGAGGTACTAACGTCTTATTTACGCGCTGCACTCTATAGAGGAAGCGTTAAAATACGATCGGGGAGGGCGAACGAAAGACAAATTTGACTCTGAATCAAGACTAAAAGCAGTTCGTTTTGTCACCCGACGATGTCTAGTTTTATCGCACCCGAACACATGCTTCACGTCCATGGAGATAGGTAATCGTGTAGAATAGAAATATAAGAAGTAAATAGAAAATTTACTTATATATATTTTTTTAAATAGACGTAACAAACTTTTTTTATGCTTTCTCTTTACCTATTGAACCTTGAAAATTTCATTACAGTTAATAATAAATTGCAAGGTCTAAGGAGTAGATATAATCAACATCATGTGATGTTCAGATAATTTTTGGACCTATAGGAACAAAAAATTATGGAACCCTAATCATTATGAAAACCAATCACAAATCTAGATAGCCATAGACAGACACACAAAAGTACATCGTTTTAATTACTGAAATTTTAATAACAGTTAGTTTCTGGACTAGTAAATTGCATATTTATTAATGTAAATAAAGAAATTACATGTTATATAATTACGAAGAAATTATATAATTACATTTACTTGTATAAGTAAATGTTATTGCGTACAAAATTCGAAACCGTGTGTTTATGATATATCGAATAAGTTAAACGAATATGGAAGGAATGTTGGTATTCGTAGTGCGTGACTGAAACCAGTTCGCATTAATTCTGAATTAGTTCTTATATTGCTAGAAACACTAAAAAAACGTTCCGTAATTATATCGTTAATGTTTTCCAGTAAAACAATATGTTACATTATACTTTGTGCTCTTATTATGGGTTAAGAAAAAAAAGTAAAAATAAAAATCAGTAAATTCAAAGTGCTTCACTGATTTTCGAAAACGTTGTAATCGTTTGTTAGTTCTTTTTACATCAGAAGTTTAGTGAATTTTGCTGACATTTTGAATTGATTTTATTTAGAAACTATAACAGTGCCCACGACTTCGTTTGTAGGGAATTAAATCTATCGCAGCTGATTATAAAACACAAAGTCATTTTGTTTATCTGTTCGTTAGTATGATTGAAAAATCTACACGTTCGTTTTGGTGTTTGTCAAATGGGCAGTTTATAAACTTCATTTAGTAATGACCTATATATGCTCGCTCACTTATATTAGGCGCGCTCCCCTACAACACCGGGCATACGTGCATGACGCAGCGTGACGACGGCGCTTAAATTTAAAAATTGAATATCTTTTGATTCTGAAAGACGATATTGACGAAATAAACACTAAATGTTACTCAGAACAAAGCTTTATATTTAACAGTTATTAGATTTTGAATCCAATGCGTGATACGCGTACAAACGAGCAGTCAAACCGATAAACAGACAAAAAATTCAATAATTTGTTTTTTACGTTCTGTTACTTATTGCTCACGTGACGAAGTTTTTTTTCAAAATTCGTTATTCGTATACACATAGATAACATGTAAATCAATAAATAACATAAAATGATAAAATAAACAAAAATATATACAATATTGGAATTAAGTGTTTAAATACGGCAGTAGAAACAGTTACGGTAATAGTATCATAGTCAGTGGTAGGTACATCGCTAATTCCGTCCGGGTGTGACCATTAATAAAAAACAGTTGGTAAGTGTTTTGAAAATAATTTTTGAATGTCATAAACATTTCACATAAGTACACCCAACATAAACTCCACAGCAACTATAACGTAGCAGAGTTCATTTAAGTCGAAGATAATAACCAATCAGTCTACCCTATTCGTGTATTGGCATATTGCTCGGCTGCCCCGAAATATTTGGGGTATTTGTGTAAACCAATTCCAAGGGGATTATGTAGGAAACAAATATCGACGATAAAGGAGTAGGGCGAAACCATCGGCGGGGATTTCGCGGGATAACAGTGCGTTAAATCATGTGTAAGGATAACTATTTTTCAGTAATACGTTCGCTGGGTTAGGATCTTATTTATTGTAAATTGGATGTAGTTATAATGATATTTCTTACTCATTTTGAATTTTAAATTTTTCTTTTGAAGATTTCGTGTATCCGAGGTGTAAACTGAACTCTTATAAGAGCATACTAACGTCTGTCTGTCTATCACAGCCTATTTATTCACTCAGAATCTACTGGCTGAAAAAAGTAAAAATTAGATTTCATAACCCAAAAGATTTTAATGACGTTGACGTTCAAATGTTTGCGGTTTTAGCTGAAGTTTCAACGTGTCATGTGTCATTTTCGCGATTCCGCCATTTTACATTACACATTTATATCAATCAATATCAATACTCTATTATAATTGCTATAAGCTACTTTTCTCAAGGTATCACGGTAAAGTCAGTTAAGTTATGAGCTGTTTCTCTATTTGAAAAAAAGTTTAAACATTCATCGAATAATAAAGATGAACCGTCATTCCAGTCATTCTCGTTTTGAGATTTTTATTCGTGCGATTTTATAAATGCGAAAAAGGCCATAGTGCACACTTTACAATGAATGTACTTCTAATTTATTACTTCGTGTTGGTAATTACTGATGTTTATTAAATTCTACGCTGACGCACGCGAACACGACTTCGATCAGCAATACATTCGCACAACTCGAGGGGGCAGATAAATCCCTTCACTTTAATTAATTTTGACATGTGAACTCAAAATTATGTAATGGTCATTAATTTAAAAAGTAAAGATACGCCCATACTTCATTTAAGTTAGTCCTAAGTTTTCACCATGCTAGAAAAACATTTAACACTAGCTTATGCATACACTTTTATTATCTACACGAATAAAGCCGCAAATCGACTACGGTGATTATGAGTCACATTGCTCACGCCATAAACCTTCACCGCTCCACCTAATTTTGAGGCGCCATAATATCTTCTATATTTATGAATGTTATATCCTCGTAATTTTGATTTTTTTTTTGTTGTTTAATAAACTTCTTTCGGACATTAAGAGAATGTATTTTTACTTATGTGTAAAAGTATTATAAAAATTTACGCCATTTTCAATCATTTCGACACATTATACATCTCCGTTGTTACAGAGGTTCATAAAAAAACAGCAAGTCACACGCTTACATACACCTCGGCCCACAGACCCAACTTTCAGGTACTGTATTTATATTTATGTACACTCGTATTATTTCCACGTATTTAGTTTTCAACGCACTTTTTTTTTTACCTTTTTTTGTAAGTATTATTGTTTGAAAAAAAAATTAATTTTGTAGTCTACGAAAATACGAGCAAAGTTGAGACCGCCACAGAATACATGATTTTTTTTTTGTAGTTAGCTATAGTACTTGTCATATAATACATATATGTACAACTCTGAAGTGTGATGCGTATGTGTAATCGTACAGGTCCGTCATACTTTTTGTTTCACCGTTTCTGTGAAATTATGTTACTGCGACGTTTTTGTGACTAATTTTGGAGCGCCGCACGTATATACAACCGGTTCACAATCCAAACTTATAAAGCGTGTAAAGCTTATCAAATTAAACAAAAACTTTCAAGTGAGCGGGCGGCGCAAACTAACGGCTACCGCGAAAAATTTTGAAGTTTCTTTTCTTTATCACTTACCTTTTGTTGATACTTTTTGTTTACTTCTTCGTACATCTCAGTGCACTTCATTAGGTATTTAACTAAACAAAATATTTCAAGTGAGCAAATGGCGCAAACCAACGATTAGAGAGAAAAACATGTTTAAAGTTTAATTGTTTTTAATACCACTTATCTTATTTATTTTTTAACTGTTTGTTTAGTTCGGTAAACTCGGTTCGGTTTGAACTATGTTTGAACGCCGTATATGACAAATTTCGTTTGATCGATAACATAAAAACCTCTTTTAAAGAATGTATAAAGGAATATAACTGGTGCATATTTATTATGCCAAGGTAAATATATCTTATTCAAAAGGACGAATCTCAGAACAAAAAGGTGGAAATACATTATCATCGCGCTCTCAGCGAGTCAAATTAAGTCAGATGGAGGTTGAGGGCCCAAAGAAAAGGTCATGACTTAATGAGCAATTTGCTAATGGCGGGATTCGCTTGAGCGACCGCACACCGTGTCGTCTACGGCCTACGAGAGGTAGAGGTACCTTTTTATTGACTACGTTGTCTGACAAGCGAGCCAACAAAATAGACTTCGACCAAATTTTTTATCACATAGTATTTATATTTTGTTTCGAAAATGTAAACTAATATATACCATAATCTAAAAATAAAAATAGGTAATAAAGTTTTCTTAGTTATTTAAAAAAAAAAATAATGAAATATTCTTGCGACGTCAACTGAATAGATGTTTACTATTTACATTATCTTGAACCGAACTAAGTCATAATATTTTTATTGATTCATTAAGATTACAAATTCAATTGACATAGCCATCTTACCTCATTATTTTTTATTAAGTTTTAGCTTTGATTTTTCAACGGGGATAGCCGGGCAATAAGCTCAATCACCCAGATGACGTCACAAGGACAATTTCAATGTAAAATGAATTTTCACCAAGATCTGGCAGAATATAAAGTAGGAAAACATAGATCGACGGTCCCTACGTACAAAGCGACATGTCAAAAGCTAAGGTTTAGAGGAGAGTGGAATAAAGGTTCAAATTGCTCTAGAAATAATTCTAATTACAATTATACATATATATTTTCTATAATGTTTTGCTATCTTTAAGAAGTTTAAAGTAGTATTTATTCATAATAATTTTTTTCACATTTCCTGCGTAAAACTGCTAGATAACTGGTTCTACGCAGTCATTTAAATAAAACCATGTCAGACAAATCTAAGATACTTGTTTATACGTCGGAAAAAACAAAACAATGTTTTGAAATATAATTTAAGTAAATGTTTTATGAAAACGTGAAATTGTGTTATTATTTTCAAAAGTATTTCTTAAACATCTTTATAGCGATACCCATTTATACTAAAAATACATTACTGGGGACATATATCTCTTTATTCATGGTTATATAACATTTCAAAAAAAACATAATAAAATATTAAAATTATATACTTAATAATAAAAATTAAAAAACACACCGTGAAACTGTATCACAACCACAACAATATTCAACCTCCCGAACGGGCACCAACACGTCTAATTGGAGAATCTCGCGTAAAAGACGTTAAGTTTGACAAGACCGCGGCGTTCACATCGAGTGGCGTGCTTTTTAAAACACAGAATAAACCGACATGTCTAAGATATCCGCATTTACGACACCAATTCTTTGTAATTATTATACTTGTTCCCTTATAACATTTATGTATTTAGTAAAACAGTTAATATTTGTAAAAAAAATCTTATATGAGTATGAGCGTTTGGACAATATAAAGCATTTTATGCAATAAAAAAAAATTGATAATTTTTGAAATGTCTTTATGTACGTAGGGACCGTCGAGATATTTTGAGAGGTTATTCTAGAACCTTATTTCTTTTTTTCAGCGTGTGTAAACTAATAGACAGTTGTGTGTGAAGTGGTAGGGAACTCTTTAAACGCAAGTCCAACTCACACTTGACCGGTTTTTACAAGACGTCACATAATACAGGATATAATTACAAATCCTCTCATAAGTAAATTACTAAAATCGGTACATTCATTTTAATTGTATGACGCATCACATTATTTGCAGTGATCGGTTTCGAAACCACACGCTACTTTTGTAATGCGTGTAGTTTAAAAACTACTCAACGGATTGTCCAAATTCTTTTTTTATTTTGTAGACAATATTATCAAAATTTATTTAAATCAAGAAATATATGAGTAAATCATTGAAAATTTATTTGTTATTTTCATTAGAACGAAAAATCAATTTGAAAAATTCCACAATTCACATTAAAAAAAATATTCGACCGCCATCTTTAATTTCTTAAATGATATTATTTTTATTGGATTAAAGGTGTCAATACAAAATGATTGACATCTCAAACACTAAAATCGGTGGAGTTGTTTGGAGTCTATAAATTTTTTTAATAATTTATTACAAATTTTAATACAAAGACTTTTTAAGTATGTATATCAGTTGTTTGGTATACCCATAATAAAATCTTTGCTTAGTTTGGGACTAGATGGCGCTGCGTCAGATGTTCCTGGTATTATTATTATTTAATATTGTCATAGCTCTTACGGATAAGTTTAGTTCTTAAAGTATTTGAGCTAGTATTACTGACAATAGATGTAATATGTATAAGGTTTTTAGTATTACTAATATCGATGGACTTTTTTCAAAATAAAAGTTTATTATTATTAATATTTTGTTTGTTATTATTCCCTGGATATTTTTTTGCAATTATTCGTTTATCACTTTGTGTATGGTAATAATATCATCCTTCTTTATTACATAAAATAACAAAAACAGATATTTATTTTGTTTCCTTGTTATAAATTAGTATATCAACTTTTTATTTTAGTTAGTATTCCTTTAAAATTTTCTTCTTTTCACCCTTAAATAAATTAAAAAAAAAACAATGACATATGAACGAAGGTATTTAATTGCTCTACAAAATTTACATATTTTCACAAATGTTTCTTAATCCAACGACACTCAGCCTGTTTTTATGTTTATTGAGTCATAAATATAATAGGTAAAGATAACATTTTTTTTATAATGTAATTTTTTATCCGGAAGAATACATATTTATGACAATGTTATAAACATGTTTTCTTCCGGTTTTAAGAAAAATGGTATGTTTCACGTCAAAATACATATTATACAAAACCACTTCATATTCTATCTTAATACAATGCAATTCAAGCTATTTAAAATTGGTTGAGCTATATACGGGAAATTGGTGACATCAAAAAAAAGCTACGCATCGAATATAGAATCCTTTCTTTTTGAAAGAGGGTTAAAAAATATTGAAGTTTTCGACATGTCTATATTTTAGCGCAAACGCGACAAAAACAATTGAAAAACAATTAACAAAATTATTTTATTGACTTTGTATTGAAAACACAACTTTTAGTTGAAAAAGAAAAATTGGCAAATCGAAAATTTTCACCATATTTGTTTTAATATCAATCAAAGTTAATAATAAATTGAACGACGATTCATCTGAATCCACTGAAACCCTATCTTTATAGTAATTTGACAAAATATGTCACTGACGGCTATTAAACATTACCTGAATAGAAATTCGGATTCCAAAAAGTCGTTCAATAACCGCAACGGTGTTAAGGCGTCTACAGTAAAACGATGATTATTCGTGATTTTAAGCTTTTTTCCCATAATTAGCAGATAATTACAAATTCTTAAATGGAGGTTTCTGAGGCAAGAATTCAGGAGCAACGCTCAGGGGTATGGGAAAGAGTTTGGAGGCCTTCGTTTAGTTAAACTAACGATCCTTCTGGGACTACTCTGTCGGGTTTGGCCGAAAAATACTTCAGGTTGTGATTATCTTTAACTGTTGCGGAAAAAATCAATAAATTCTCATGAATATATCGAAATCTGAATAAAAATTTCATCAGCGATTAATAACGTAAATTAACGTTTAAAAAAATTAATATTTTGCTCCACACCTAAATGATTATTCTGAAGAATACTGAACTAGCAGAGAAGTTCATAGAACCAACTCCATTTCGATTATACAATAGCTGTACAAAAAGTACGAATTAAGTAAATTATAAATCTTTTCTACAGCTGCTGTACATATATTATTGACTAAGACTGTAAAAATTTAGGCTCAATTGTAGTTAAACAGATGTCGTATAGCCGTTGTAAGGTTGATAGTTGTTTCTACAGCTTATATGCAGTCACTTTACCTTCTCAGGGGTATGTTTGTGTGCTAGTATTACAGTGCACTATTTTTGCCTTGGACGGTTGTTAGGGCTTATTTTTTAACCTTATATCTGTAAGACGCATACCTACATTGTGTGTAATAAGTTATTTGTGCACAGAAAAAAAAGTATTCTGTTATCAAGAAAATACAGTCTTCAATATATACAAATACCGCATATTCTTCTATCAATGCAATTTGGATTGATATAAGAATTCTTTTTTTTTATGTGAACACAGAAGAAAAAGAATTTTTGCAAATGAATGCAAGTTGCATTAGTCAAAGATTATGCGGTATTTGTGTATAGGTATTGAAAACTATATGTTCTTGATATCAGAATTCTTTTTTTTTCTGTGTGTTACATGTTAGCAAACGCTTTATTTATTGAGGCAATTATTTACTATTAGATATTTGTATAAAACTAGTGTAATTCACAGTGAGCCGATGCATTTGTTTGCATATAAATAAATCATTACGAATGAATAGATCCCACGTCATGTTAATTAACTTTGTTGCGTGAAAATTGTTAATGGTTTGAGCATATTGATCACTGAGCACGATAACTTACACTCGAGACTCAAAAGCGGAAAGAAAACAAATGTAGGATTTTGAAACTGATGGAAATAAAAAGCAAATATATGTTTAGTTTTTTTTTTAGTACTTTAAAAGCGGACACAACTTACCTAATATTTATTACTAATATATATAAATTTGTTTGCTCTGTCTGTACTTACATACATTTTTTTTGCAAAATTTTGTGATAAGTATACATTTCATACAAATATACAAATATACAAGTATACATTATTTACTGACTTCATTTCTACCATTATTAAAGAAATTGTCTATCTGTCTGTCTGTATGTATGTCCTTAAGAACGGGTTGACTGATCTTATATAGTAAGACCATGTGATTTCACAGATGATTAAGCTTTGTAGAATTTTATGGAGGTTTGTCGAAAGTCGCAAAGTTTGTGCTTTAAAGTAAGTAAGGGTTTTTGGATTTCTGGAAGTTAAACACCATTTGCCTCACTGCAGAGACTTAGGCCTCATCTCGGTATGAAGGTGCTTGGAGCTTAATCCACCACGCTGCTCCAGTACGGGTTGGTGGATTTTAACGACTGCCATCTTAACGTGCGGGTTATGTAACATAATCTTGAAATATGTCACAAAAGTGAATTTATTACTTTGTGAAAGAACGTCACTACAAAGGCGCATTCAAAAAGTGTTGATTCCTCTCAGAAGAATACGCAATAATTTGAGAGAGGCTCTTTTTATCAAAATTACCAAAAAAAATTTAACTGTAAGTGCTTAAATTAATATTATTGAAACAAACTGATAGGCGAGCGGCTTATATACCCATGGTTTTATCTAAGTAGTCCGATACCTTATAATAAGCTTTTGCATAAAGCTTTCGTTTTATTGTAGTTTTAAACTTGTTAAGGGGTAGATTTTGTATGTCAACTGGGATCTTATTGTAAAAGCGTATACAAATACATTGCCCTTTGAAAGATTTTTTATTTTATTGAGACGGCTGACATGGTTACCAAGTTTATCTTTTTTTTTAAAATAACACAAAATGTTTTTACGCACATTATGTTCTGTTATATATATATATATATATTGAGATGGCAATGTCATTATATTAATTTTCTTAAACTTGTCTCTAAATAATACTTTAGGTCCTAGTTTATAAATTGCTCGAATAGCTCGCTTCTACACAGTTACAGCGTGTCCCAACAGCAAAATGCCATAAGTCTTCAAATTATGGAACCCACTGAAATACACCAATCTCGCGGTTTTTATGTCCGAAAAGAAGCGAATTCTTTTTACAGCGTAAGCTACAGAACCAAGCCTACTCGCCTAGTTACCGATATGAGGATCCCATTGCAATATTGCGTCCAATATGATTCCCAAGAATACAGTAGAAAAATCACATGCATTTGGTTTTTCTTTAACTCATTAGTCCATGCCTTTTTCTGGGATTGGAACTATACGACTTTCTAAATAAGAAGCGTTCTTGTCATCACACGGCTATTACAAAGTTTACCAATAAACCCTAAATAATTTGTTCACCGGCGTATTCTTTAGTTTATAAAAATTAGTAAATCAAGAAAAGCGTAAGTGCGCTTTTATGAGTAATAAGGAAAAACAATATCAACAGCATGACGATTAGTACAGTAACTGTATTGCACATAGCTCAAATCGTCTAAACCGGTTTCTTCTGTGTAATTGCCTGAAAAGCTAAAGTGTTTTGAAATACAGCACTATTTCCATCCTGGATTTCCACCTGAGCCGGATCGATTAGGTCGGACCCAGCGGAAACTATTAATCTCACTCGCCGTCCGTCTGTCTGTCAGGCGTTTCTGACTCGTACGTTGGAAACAAACCACCGCAAATAGGTGTGCCGTTATTAATTCTTCTAAATATCACTTTGATTACCGTTTAAAACTCGTAATTACACTTGTTAGATTAAATTTGATTGGAATCACGCCAAGCCGGGGCGGTGGGCTTTTTACAAATTGCCCCAACCAAATTTACGTGACAAAATTACACCAAATTGTTGAGCAACAGTAAAATCAATTGTGAATGTTATAAAAGGGCGGCACGCAACCACGACCGACCCAAAAATATTCACGTTCTTATTTCCCGCTTTGAAATGATCTTTGGAGTTTCAGTAATTCGGTTTCGGCGTGAATCGTTGAAAATGTGTGTAAGCGAATTCCCTACAAATTAAATTAATATAAATTATAATACATTTATTTAATAAACTCCATCTATGCCGATTAATATTTTTTTTATGGATGTTATGTATGGTTGTATATATATATATGCTATTGCTTAACTTCAACACCGTTTGATGATCACTATGATAATTGACACGTATATGCATTTTTCATGGCGAAGGTGTTATCGCCCATGTTGTAAGTCGCCATCAGATGGCGCTGCAGTATCAAGTTATTTACCGTTTGACTGATCGTCATGAAAATTAGTATAAAATGAGTATGAAAAAGTAATCGAGTACAGTCTGCTCTGAGCGTTCGCCTCGCGCGGACGTCTCCCTGTGCGCCCGTTGCCCACTCCGTTGTCGATAGTTAGGCCGCCTTCTGGCTTCCCAGCTTATTGATTTACGCGTTCGTGGTCATTGCTTCGGCACTTGTGCTGTTAGCATTTTTCCAAGTTTTAGTGAAAAGCTAGTGTTTTTCCGCCGCCGCGCAAACCAGCTTTTAGGGCCGATATCGTCGCCGCTTCTAGCACCCCCCGCCCAGCGGCGACGCTACCGTCACCGCTTTCTCTAGTGTGTAATCCGTTTTACCGCTATTAGTTCCGGTGAAGTCGTGGAAACAGGCCGGGCCGCGACATCACCGCTCGCACAGATCGTGTGTACCACTACACACGATCTGTGCCCGCCTCGTGGCCGCTTTCCTCTCACTTCACGTACCTACGTCACCCGTGCGACGCCCAGGTACTGTGAGTCACACGCCGCGCGCCGCCTCGCCCATTGTTCTCGCGACCTTTGCGCCCTATTGTGTGGTACCAGGTACGGACCGACACTTGTTTCAGTAAGTCATTTCATTTCATTATTTTGTATTTGTATTTTTTTTATAATAACTTAAATCACTTTTTAATATTAAACTATTATATACTACTTTATATTTTATGTAGTCGTTACTACCTTTAATTAATATAATGGAGAGCCGTCTCCAGTCCATGGAAGCTCGCTTCCGTGACCTGGAGAGCACTCTTTTCGCCTTCCTCAACGAAACCGGCATGAAGGAGAAATTCAACTCCTTTCTCAAGCGCCGCTCCGCTCCGTTACCCGACTCGCCCGCGTCGCCAGAGTCGCCAATCGAGCCACAAGATGAAATTACGGACAATACTGACGCTCAGGACCTCGATTCCGATTTAATGGAAATTTCTGAAGCCCCTCAGGCCGCCAACAAGCGCCCACTTAACACCGATGAAAACTCGTCCGACTCGGAAGCGGACGAGTTTAAAAAAGACCCAGCCGCAGTCCGCCGCGAACGTAAGAAGGCACGTCGCCTCGCGAGAAACGCCGTGCCCCCGCCTTCTTCCACCCCCGCGCCCGCGAGTGCGACCACCCCCGCCTCCGCGCCCGCCGCATCTCAAGCGGCCACCGCACGCCCCTCGTTGCCGGCCCCCGCGCCTTCCGCGCCTACGGCTCACAAGCCCATACCCCCTCCCGCGGGCAAATCACCTCCCCCGATCATCTTGAGGGACAAAAGCAAATGGACCCACGTGTCCTCAGTCTGTGGCGCTCGCCACATTAGCTACAATAAAGCCGTGAACACCACGGAAGGAATTCGCATCACCCTCAGCGATAGCGAATCGTACAGAGCCCTTTCTCGCTTCCTCATTGAAGCGAAAATTCAGTTTCACACATACGCGCTCGCTGAAGAGCGCAAACTAAAGGTCGTGCTTCGCGGTATTCCCGACGAAGTTGACGACAACGTTATTTTCGAGGATCTTAAGTCCCAAAACTTCCCCGTCGTGGCAGTCCACCGCCTACATAGGCGCGATGGCTCTTCTCTGGGCCTCGTACTTGTTATTTTGGAAAAAAATGAGACCAGCAGGCTCATTTTCCAAAATAATATCCGCGTCGCTGGTCTCTCCGGCATTCGGGCTGAACCTCCTCTAAGGAGAGGCGGCCCTGGGCAATGTCATCGTTGTCAGCTATATGGTCACGCTTCACTTAATTGCAACGCAAATCCGCGTTGCGTTAAATGCCTAGTTCCGCATTTTACATCGGAATGTCCACGCGACAAGTCAAAAGACGGGCCACCCGCGTGTGTCCTGTGTAATCAAACCGGCCACACGGCCAATTACAGAGGCTGCCCTAAGGCACCCAAATTCACGCCTCCAGTGCGTCACCAACCTCCACATAAACAGTGGGCCCCGCCCCTACATAATTCAACCCACTTCCCGGCGCTGATCCAAAGGCGCTCGCACTATAATAGCCCGCCCACTAGCGCTGCCTCCCCTCCCACTACCTCCCGCACCGTCGCACCGGCGATGGCTTGGGGCCGTACACCATCAGTGGCGGCCGCACCGGTCGCTTTTACTCACGGGCCCGTGCCCAACAAACAATTAAAAAACGCAAACTCGTTCCTCGCAAACTTAAATATAATTAAAGCAGCTATAGCCGAAGTTTCGGAAGAGGAAGTCGCCGCTTTAGCTTCCGAAATTTCGAACTGCAACAACACCAAGGGTAAAATCACTGCTCTTACCCGTTATCCTAAAGTAGTTAACTCTTTATTTTAATTAACTTCAATTTTACCTTTAAATCAAATTTTCACTCTCAATGGCTGCACCCGCGTGCACATTAGGCACACGCGCTGGACGACATAAGCCGAGATCGATCTCGCTTCTGTCGTTCAACGCGCGCGGCCTTACAAATAACCATATCGAGTTAGGCGAATGTGCGTCTGAGTACAGCGTAGACATCATTTTAGTTCAGGAAACCTTTTTATCAAACAAAAGGCCCAGGGCCTGTAAAATAAATAATTATAATTTACTAAGAACGGACCGTGAACGCGGAAGGGGCGGTGGCACCGCAGTGTATTTTAAACGCTCGCTGTACTGCTGCCTTATCGACACGCCTACTCTCATAAATATAGAAGCTACAGCGTGCAGATTGTCTATGACCGGTCACGGGACCCTCATCATAGTCTCTGTGTACCTGCCTCCCACTAGTGAGTTGCTCCGGAGCGACATAGAAGCCCTCCTCGCCCTAGGAGACTCAGTGATCCTATTTGGCGACCTTAATTGCAAACACACAGATTGGAACTGTGTCACCTCCAATATTAACGGCCGCAGGCTTTCGGTCCTAGCTGAGGCCTTAGATTTAGACTTGATCGCGCCCCTCTCACCGACGCGGTTTCCAGATAATGACTCCCACCGACCAGACATTCTGGACATAGCGTTACTTAAGAACGTGGCGCTGAAACTGAGTTCTATAGAGACGCTTCACGCTCTGAGCTCAGATCACCGCCCCGTCCTTATGAAACTGGGCTCGCCGGAAAGTCCGCCGGGGGACCCTATTTTTATCACAGACTGGGATAAAGTGTCATCCGAGTTTCAAAAAATCGACACTCCCGCATTAAACCGAATTCCATCTGATTTAAATTCTAATAACGATGTAGATGTAGCAATAGGGGCTCTTACGGAGCACGTTCAAAAAGTGATCGCGGACTGCTCGCGAAAGGCACCGGCGGCTAAACCCCGTCTGAACCTGCCGCCCGAAGTACGCGAACTCATAAGAGTCAAAAACGTTGCCCTGCGCCGCGCGAGCGCATACCCCACGCCCGAATATAGGTCACGAGCGCGCGCCCTCCAACGCCGAGTGAGGGAGCGCATCAGTGAATTACGTAACGAACAGTGGGACCAACTTATGGAAGGCATTAAGCCAACCCATAAGGCCTACTGGAATGTCGCTAAAGCGCTCCGTTTAGACGGATACGCCGCGTCCCCCCCGCTTAGGAAGCCTGATAGCACCCTCGCGTTCGACGACAACGAGAAAGCTGACTGTTTGGCAGATAGTCTTGATTCTCAATGTTCACCCAGCACACTTGAGTGCGATCCCATTCACGTAGCCCACGTCGAAAACGACGTGCGCAACCGCGCGACCCGTCCGCCCTCAGCAGACCTACCACCCGTCACATGTGACGAAATTAGCCAACATATCAAGGAGCTTAAAAACAGAAAAGCTCCAGGTCTCGATGGTATCAATAACAAAGCATTCAAACGCTTTTCCTTCCCCTTAGTCGCCCTTCTGGCAGCCATTTTCAACACTTGTTTTAAAAACTGCTACTTCCCACCGACCTGGAAAGAAGCTGTCGTAATCGGCATCCCTAAACCAGGCAAACCCCGAGACCTTCCCACCAGCTACAGACCCATTAGCCTCCTCAAGGTGATGGGCAAATTATACGAAAAAGTTTTAAAGACTCGTCTCAGCGACCATTTAATTGGAAAAGGACTAATAATCGACGAGCAATTTGGATTCCGCCCCCGGCACTCCTGCCCTCAACAGGCTCTCCGCCTAGTTGAATACATTTCTTCCGGTTTCAAACGGAAAGATAAAACCGTAGCAGTATTTTTCGATGTCGCCAAAGCTTTTGACAAAGTTTGGCATGCAGGCTTAATATATAAGCTGCATAAACTGGAAGTTCCCGACAGATTAGTATTCATTATTCAAGACTACCTCACCGACCGACATTTCGTATTCCGTCACGAAAAATCCATTTCAACGCGCAAAACGTTAAGAGCAGGAGTTCCGCAAGGCTCCACGCTCAGCCCACTATTGTACTCAGCGTACACGAATGACATCCCGCTGCCGCGCAACGGAGTCCAACTAGCACTGTTCGCCGACGACACAGTGCTTTATCTGCGCGCGCGAACAAACGGGCTAATCGCCTCACGTTTACAATCCTCCATAGACGAACTTACGCGGTGGTTTCGCCTATGGAGGATCGAAATCAACCCCGAGAAATCCGCGGCCGTTTGCTTTCGCTATTCCAAAGCGAAAAGCCCAGAGTTAGTCTCCCCCAATATTGCTACACTTCGAATGGCCGACGTCAACATTCCGTGGCAACATAGTTATAAATACCTAGGTATTACGCTTGACAAGCATCTGCACTTTCGCGATCATGTCAAGCGTGTTTGCAAAACAGCCAAATTCTACTTGGCTCGTTTATCCAGTATGATTGGTAGCCGCAGTAAGCTATCGATGCGCAACAAGCGCACTCTTTACGTAATGGCCATCAGACCTGTCATGACTTATGCATGCCCGGTCTTTGCATATGCCAATCAAACGATACTTAAGCCGCTACAAATCATACAGAACAAATTCTGTAGAAGAGCAGTAGGTTCTCCATGGTACGTTCGAAACAGTCTGCTTCACAGCGATTTCGACTTACCAACCATCTCCAAATACATGAAGGACGCGTCAGAGCGTTTCTTCACCGCCGCGATCGCACATCCCAACCCGTTACTTTCGGCAGCGGCCTCTTACGAGCCCCCGCCCGCCCACCACTTTCTCAGACGCCCACGGAATGCACTTACAGATCCACCTGACGATCTCACCACCGAGGTAGAGATTCTAAGGGCCCTAGGCAGATCGGACCTTCAGTCTGACGTAGGAGAGCAGTACCTACCACCCGATATCACCTAGTTAACGTAACAAATCTGCTCGAATGGCATCTGAGCCTTGTTTGTTCACAGTCGGGCCGTCCAGCTCGAACTGCCCTCCCCAGCCGAAGGATCGACACGCGTCGGCCCTCATCTCTAGATTAATCATACGCCGATGAGACGGCGCCCTTAAGGCACCGCCCATCAATGGCAGAAACGCACCGAAGCATCCTCAATGCGTCCGGTCGCCGTCATGTCAAATCCTATACGCTCTCCGGAGTATAGGTTGAGGAGTCGTTTAGCCGGTCGGGCTGCACCTTCTGTGTAGAAATCCCAACCCGGCACTATCTGCGCGGTAGGTCGGGCGCGCAGATGTCTGTAAGCAGATTCGGCCCTCACTAAACAAAAAAAAAAAAAAAAATAATCGAGTACGAAAAATATTTTTGCTCTATCTACGTTATTGTCACTTGCCACCAAATGGCGCTGCGGTATTTATTTCCTCTTCTATACGGTTCAAACAATCGTCATGAAAATTGGTAGGTATATGCCACCTTCTGGTATTACGATATATACAAAAATTTAGGCGGGCGCTTGTAACATATATATATACAAATAAAACTAAGTCATTGTAAATAAAGCCACTAGTTTATTTGTATTGCTGTTAATAATTTTACGAGATGTCGTTATTTTGTTCAAAAATAAGTCGATGTCGAATGTAAAAACATATAGTTGAGGGTATGGGCAATTATTTTATTACTGACATGAAATCGAAGTAAGGACTTTGTATGTAAAAAATCTAATAGCTTATCCCTTAAGGCTTCAATGTTCATTTTGTTTGTCGACCGAAGTTTCGGGATCGACTTTGAACTCAGTTTTAATCGAGTTTGAAACGGCGAGTTTCGATGGGTCAGTTATCCGCAGTTCGCGTATTACAGTGTCTAACTGTAGAGAACGTTAAGGTCGTTATACCTTTGTGGGGTTCCGTAGATCACATGGTTTTTTATTTACATTTCGAACGCTAAATTATACTCCTTTAACAGACTGTAAGCAGCTGCTGGTTCCTATGTGCATGACATAAATCAACGATTAGCAAATTTAACACTTTAATATTACGGTAATTAATGTATTTATAGGTGTATTGAAAAATGCAGAAAGGCATTCAAATGCAGACAAATATTAATAAACGGATGTTTATGTAATAAATGAGTGAAAAAAATTGTCAGAGAGCAGCCCTATAGAAATCAATCTAGTTAGCACCAAGTGGCCGTGAATTCGAACATGTCTTGCGAGAGCAACCTCAGGCGTGCCTTAACGAGCTTCACAAGCGGCTATGAGGGCCAAATATATAGATCATTCTTGAGCGCGATCCTGTACGTTGTTTAAATTGAGTTCTCACTAATTGCATTAAATGAATATGTATGCAAATATTAATTTCCATACTTCGATGTAATTCGCTTAAATAGATGACTCGACGCCTTAAATAAGTAATGACTTGAAATTTGACAAACTTTAGTTTTTTTATGGTCCCGTAGCCAAATAAAAGCCTAAAACGGAAAATTTATAATTTTGTAATGTTTGTCTATCCATTACCATGTTACAAACTCATATCTCCACCATCTTTCCATTGCTGAAGATGAAATTTCACTTGTGAGTGTCTTAACTGAAACGCTATACAATTTTTTGTATTTTGTTGTTAACCGTGAGAAAAAAAATCCAGAATAAAATATATAGACTGTAGTACTAAACAAAGTTTTCTACGAAAATTGTATTAAACGTAAGTGATATGTTTGCAAGTATTTAAGATATGTACAATTTTCAGTTACTTAAAAACATAATTTCACGGTCCTTGAAATGAATTATGATACAAAGCCAATGGTAGGATAAAAAATTTAAAAAAATTAAAGAGTTTGTACAAGTGCAACTTACTTAATTTTTTTCTAATTCTAAGAACAACAACAATTGAAACAATAATAATTGTTTCGAAGAAGGTACGTTGACTAGATTTACAGATACGCGCAGTTTTCGGTTACCAATATTTTTTTGTGGGATCGGTGATTATAATCTCCTTATAAGGTGATTGGTGATTATAAGGTAATATAATGCTACATACGGAAACCTCAATTGATGTTTTTCCGACACCCTCTTAGTCGGTTTTATATGATTTCTGAATTATAAAATTTAAGGATACATTAAGAAGCGTGTTTGAACACGATGATAGTAATTTTCGAGTATGCAGTAAGTGCTAAAAGAGTTTAGAATCGGGCAAAAACCTATCCATTTTTTTCCATTCCAGCAGCCCATTCTATCCCACTGGAAGGGCGTAGGTCTCCCTTCCCCCCCCCCCGGGGTGAGATAGCTTGGAGCTTAAATCAACCACGTTGCTCCAGTGTGGGTTGGTGGATTGTCATCTATTGACCGCCATCTATTGACAGCAACCGGGACCGATTGCTTAACGTGCTCTCCGAAGCACGGATTCAGTGATAGTTAAGTCAGAAAAATTCATTGGTACTCGCTCGGATTCAAACAACCACCTCACGGCCTTATGAATTTGAAATAGCTTCGCTGCGTTCAGGCTATATCTGCCCATGTGCGTGCCCAATTTCATCAAATATCCGCCCAAGCCAAGCAAATCTGCCGCACTTGACATCCATGGAAGAGAGTCTTGATGTCGTTGAGGCTGTCGTTCGAGCGAATTCGAATTCGATGAACGCCTTACGACACTATTCGGCGGTTTGAAACGGAATACACTGTATTTTAAAGAATAGAGCCATATCCTATGGATTGTCTTAAAAAATAATCAATTTGCTTTATAAATATATTTACATCAATAGCAAGTCAAAATACCAAGACCGAAAAAGAAAAATGAAATAAAAAGTTAAGTACAAATTGCCATCGAATAAAATAACTTGCGGAGCTTTCGGGAGCTGGGTACATCTCCATCGCTTAAGAAAGAAAAATGCTCAGAAAAATGGGAACAACTTTACAGCCTTTTACATCTTCCAAATCGGTTCAGATAGGTTTGTTATTTTTATTATTTTATTTTGTATATGTATATATAAATAGCAATTAATAGCATTACCATTTTTTAGCTCATACTTACTTTTTGAGGTTTTCAGGTTTTTTGTGAGTTATAAAATCTATAGGTACAGGAACATGCCCTTTTGTAATTGAATATGCATTGAATAATTCTCTGCTTTGTACTTACATTGAATGAATTTATTCCTTCATCCACTACGAACATATCAATGAAGCATTGTGATTGAAGTACCTATATTTATTTCCTTTCTTTCTCATTGACTGTGCTTGTGTGCCGCTCGCACAACTGGAACGCGCGGAATAGATTGTGTGTGTTTTAAGATATTTGATTCTAAAACCGGAACAATTCTCTTCTGACCGGGACACATGGACAGGGCGCCATAAGCCGGCAAATGTCCCGGTCTACCGGGCCGTATTTCAGCCCTATGCTACATCCAAACATGCCGACTTGCCAACAAAATATGCCTCTGTGACTAGTTTTGTACGTTAAATTGCATTTCTTAAATCTTTTCAGAGACAAAAAATAATTACAGAACCCTAGGGCGTACACCGGGTGAATGTCTCAGCCAGTTTAACATTACTCGAAAGTAATTATCTTTTAAAAGTTGGCCGGCCCGCCCGCCTCGGACTGCGCTGATCATTTACACAACTTTTTTCATTATCTCCGGAGTGCGATACTGCTTTTACTTGTTACCTGTTACCGAACACGAGTTTTATTGCTTTCTGTATTTTTAAATTTGAACCATAAAATTACTTTTCTTTTTTGTCGAATTTTTCGAAAAATGTCGAAATTGCCCGTGTATAATTAAATTAATTTGTAACTCTTGTGTATTTTTTCACTCCCGGGGTGCGAAGCGGCCAGATTTCGGCCGGCGCGTTTGCGAACGCGGTGCGCGGAGAGGCCAGATTTCGGCCGGCGCGTCAACCACTTTTTTATGA
Organism: Luffia ferchaultella; assembly: GCA_949709985.1. Taxonomy (NCBI): domain Eukaryota; kingdom Metazoa; phylum Arthropoda; class Insecta; order Lepidoptera; family Psychidae; genus Luffia; species Luffia ferchaultella. The sequence goes on along the minus strand of OX453256.1, from coordinate 1,050,039 downwards.
GACTGTGAACGCATCTAAAGCTGTGAACGCATTTAAAATGTGTTTCATTGGGAAGACCATAACCAACACTACATTATAAAAAAAAAAAAAGTCAATTTCGCCTTGTCTGGAATTTATAGTAGCAATTACCATTTTGTACTTTCTGTGGCTTTTGCGAGTGATATGTAAAAAATATTTTAATGTATTAAAGTAAAGATTTCAGTAACTTTCTTCACTAATTATGACGTCTCGGTAAGTGTTTTTTAATTTGTGATTATTATTTTAGGATTTATTTATTTATTTTTTATAAAAACGAATTTTATTGTTCGATCATGCAATTTATTGCTATATTTTCCACTGATTTTTTTGGGTTAAATTGGGCATAATTACATGACTCGTTAATTATTTTAGGTAATTATTAATCAAGTAATATAATAACAATGTAATTTAATCGAATTTTCCTAAAACTTTTTCTAAAATAGGGAAAATGTTAAAAAAGCCGTTAATTGCATTGATCAAAAGGCCGTTATCGTACACAATTACGACTTCGCGGCATATACTAGATATGCTCATTATTATTTTTTTTCATTTTTTCTTTGATTATATAAATTTTGTTATTTTATTACATATTATATTTAATTATTTGTTTTGTTATTATATAATTTTTATTATTTTGTCGTTTGTCTGTCTGTTTATGACAAATTTTGCTAGTAAATTTTACCGACTTCCCGGTGTCCGATTGAGCTGAAATTTGGAATACGTATGTAATAACTTCGATGACAATATATTAAAATTACAAACATGATGTTGATGCTGCAGCCATAATTGTCTTCTCATGAGGGTACTCCTCAACGGTTGGTAGCACGAACATGAAACTTTGTACATACGTTGAAATGACGTAGTCAACCATGGTTTCCACCATGACCCTGATGCTGCAGCCAGAATTGTCTATATGTATTATTGTTTTCTCATATATATATTTTTTTTTAGTGACGTCTATATTGTGGAAGGCCGACACCTAAGCAGTACTTCGGTCCAGATGGTTTCTCTCAAGGCTAGTTTAGCCAGATGCCTTTTCGCCGTGGCAGTGTACATTACCTTCTTTTTGCAGAAGTCGGTTAACTTCCAAAATACAAAGATTTTTACAAATAGCAATCAACTGCATTGATTTTTTTTTTAAAAGTGTGAAAATTTCAAAATTAGTTGTGTGAAGTACATTACCCTATTTTTGCAGAAGTCGGTTAACTTTTAAAATACAAAGATTTTTACAAATAGCAATCATCTGTATTGATTTTTTTTTTTTAAATTAAAAATGACAAAAATAGTTGTCTGAAGTACATTACCCTATTTTTGCAGAAGTCGGTTAACTTCCAAAATACAAAGATTTTTACAAATAGCAATCATCTGTATTTATTTTTTTTTTTAAAGTTTAAAAATGACAAAAATAGTTGTCTGAAGTACATTACCCTTTTTTTGCAGAAGTCGGTTAACTTCCAAAATACAAAGATTTTTACAAATAGCAATCATCTGCTTTGATTTTTTTTTAAAAAGTGTGAAAATTTCAAAATTAGTTGTGTGAAGTACATTACCCTATTTTTGCAGAAGTCGGTTAACTTTCAAAATACAAAGATTTTTACAAATAGCAATCATCTGTATTGATTTTTTTTTAAAAGTTTAAAAATGACAAAAATAGTTGTCTGAAGTACATTACCCTATTTTTGCAGAAGTCAGTTAACTTCCAAAATACAAAGATTTTTACAGCTAACAATCATCTATATTTTTTTTTTTTTTTTAATAAAAATTTCAAAAAAAGTACATTAATTAGTCTTTTTTGCAGAAGTGCAAACAAAATTCAAATTCAAATAAAATTAATTAGTTAATTATTTAATTGGCATATCCATATTATTGCCTATCATGTATTGTCTTTGTATTGAAATTTGCACGTGTTCATGAATTATTTTTAAAATTTTTTTGTATGTAAACGTATAATTTTTGTATAAAATTCTAATAGACAATTTTATGTAGTGTTAGGGAATATTTTTTTATTTTCATAAAAAACAATGGTTTTTTATTTACATTTAAAAATGTAGAATAAATAGTTTTTTCTAGTGGTTTTGTTTTTAATTATTAATAATTTTCCTAAAATATTTCCAAGTGTTTTTCATTCGTTAAAAAAAAATAGATGAATTGATGCATATTTAGATGTTTTAACTAAGTTGATACACTGAATAGAACATTTTAAAAAAATAATTTATAAAACCCATTAATTTTTTTACGTAAATCGAATTATAATTTTTTTGAATTATCTGTCTTGTAAAAAATTTCTATGTAACATTTTCTATTTTTTTTTATTTTGTATTTATACTATATTAACCTATAATAAAACACAATTCATAGATAAAATTAAAAGTTTGTTTTATTTATATTTCACAAAAACCGTCAATTTTTCAATTTCTCCAGCTTTCAACTGCAACGGTGCATTTTTTTCTTGGCCAAATAATCTGAAATATAGATAACTTTTTAGTAAATTTAATCTAGTTTCCAGAAATGTACAATAGTCAATATCTTTGCATACAATAAACTGTAGAAATTCAAGTTGGAATGGCGCGCGGGCAAGGAGTTTATCACCCCGCCTCGGCCCCAACGCACTCCAAGGCCGCCGCGCGGCGCTCGACACTCAGACGATGGGGTGTACAGAATTTTCGCTATATATTACGTACCGAAATTTGTAATCCGTATAAATAAATAAGTTATTTTATAATTCGAAATCGATTATACAAAGTTGATGGTAGGAACTCTTTGGAGTGTTATAGACACTCATTAAATATTATACCGCAATGCCAGATAGGTTCAGTCAGCGGAGCCTGAACTTTTGGGATCAAGCAGCCCCGACCGTGCCTAATAATCCGAGGAGACAAGAAGGTTCTCTTTTCCCAAACGAAAACACAGTTTATACTTTTATTTCATTTTTAAATCTTAAGTCTTATCGATTAAACAGACCTCAAAATAAAGACCGACAGGAACGAAAAAAATTACAATTATTTTTATTGGGTAAACGGGTAACAAGGGGGTAAATTTAGATGGGGCTGTACTTCCTACGAAAGTTGACACCTGTCTGTCTCTATTACTTTTGGAAAGAAGGGAAGGTTGTCATGTCCTCAGCCGCGCCTCGCCGACTAGTAGATGTTGTAGTAAAACAAGAATGAATTTACTAATAAAATAAATTTAATAAACAATATTATAGAACAGAAATCTGGACAAGGACTTGTGTATCTGAGTGCGGTGGTGTTTCTACTGGTAAGGTTTCAGGCTGTTGCTAAGTATTTTATACGTTTTATGAACTTGCGTTTCGTTGTTTGATTGGCCTGACGTGTTTTGACAATTTTCTGCTTTGTCCAATCAGAAAACCTTTGGTGTCATTCGAGAGTCCAAAGTATTTGGGCCGTATACGATGTTACGTGTACTGAGCTAGCAGAAATATTGTTTTTCAATAAAAATAAAGGACAGTGAAAAACGATCGAAAAATGTTGCGACATTTAGGTAACTGATTTGGACTTTAGTATAAGCGGTCACCTTATATTTATTACGCCAGTATTAACTATAAAAGGCTACCAAAACGAGCTAATACAACATGATGTACTTATACTTGCTTAAGAAAAGTTTTTTTTTATATGTTAATTTACAACTTAAATTAAACACTAAAATGAGAATCCGTATATCACTTAGGTCTTCTCGTGAAATAGAGGTGAAGGCCTACATTCCTTATTTTTTCAAAGTTTTAGGGTCCGTAGTTTCGGAAATCAGGGGATAGAGTGGTCAAAGTTTGTTATTTTGTATAATATTTTTAAGCCTCCTATTTCATAATTATAAAAAAATGCATTTGTTTTCGCTATAGTATTTTAATTTAATATATCACACTGTGTATTTGAAAAATGTTTTTATTTTTTTATATTCTGTTTTGCTCTTTGAAATTGCCTCATTAATTAAAAATTTGTTTATTTACGCTATACCTCGGTGATTGACTCACCAAACTCTGTATATGTACCAAATTATTCAGAGGAAATAGGCTATAAGAGACGGACAGACAGGCACCAGAAGAGTTCTATAAAGGTTCCTTTTTCCATTTCAGATGTATGAAACCCTTAAAAAACAATGAATATAAAATTTAAAAAAGCTGTTAAAATTTAAACATATAGATATTTTAAAAGGATGAGGCGTCAAACGTCATACTACTACTAATAGGTACTAGTTTGAAACTTTTTATTTGAAATAAAGCTTCAAATTTTTAAAGATTATTGGCTTTATTATTTTTTGAAATTTAAATGTAATGAAAATTTTTAAATTTTTAGTACACAGAGTTTTAAATAAAAGTTTTTTAAACAGGTTTTTTACATATATATTTATAATACAAGATTACAGTATCGGTGTCTGTGTACACTGTACACTTGATACTTAGAAATAGCGACGCACGACGTGTATGCGGTTAATACCACACAAAAATAAACATTGCTGTATGTGGGTTTCGTTTACAAAAATATTTGTTTATCTCCCAAAGTATACAAACGAAATGAGGGATGATCGGTGACCTTTAAGATGTATAAAAACAAACAATAAGGCACAATGTCACGTTCCAGTGTCAAACTACGAGTATATCCTATGATTATCGAATCCCGCCCGCCCGGGACAAATATTTGCGTGCATGAACATTAGTTTTTATAGTTTAACTAAAACATTGGTCTCGTAAGTCAAAATTAAATAGTAATTTTAGAAAACTTCAAAGAAAATATAATGTTCATATATATTGTAATGTAATATAATGTTAAACTATTCCTTGAAATTATAAAAAGATAACTATAAATTGTAACACTAATTATTATAATGTACTTTATAAATAATCATATTTCAATAGGATTACTAATTTTAATTCGAACTACATTAATTTGCTTATAGATACAGGAATATTAATAAACACTTACTGATTTTGTCATATTTTATTTTTAACATTATAAGGAGTGTTATTAGTAATATTTATCTTATGATATAATAATTTAAAATAATTTAAAATGAAATAATAAATTTCCTCATGAACATGTCTATTTGTTCCGTGTCCGAGTGTAAAATATCTATATGTGTAGTAGTATCTATATATGTATATCAGTTGTCTAGTAACCCATAACAGCAAGCATAATGTTTAATTACTTTGGGACTAGATGGCGCTTTGTGGGATGTCCCATGTATTATTATTATTATTATATAAAATTATAAATGGGAAAGTTTCGATGTTTGGCAGTCAATCACGTAGCAACGGCGCAACGGATCGATGTATTTTTTTTTGTATAGAGAGTGTTTATGAGCTGGAGAGTGACCAGAAGAAGGCGGTTCCTGTGGAAAAATTATTATTCATGCTTAACAGCTGAATCCTTCCTGAATAAAAAAATTATTAAATAATCCACTTAAATTTAGCTGTTGATAATTTTTATTTTTTACCAACTTAATTGTAATTAAAATATATATTGTAATCTATACATAAAATGTTAAATATCATTGACAAAGATGAGCTATTCATCGGGGTAAAGTATCTTCAAACATCTTCAATCATTCATAAAACTCCAGCTTTACTACACATTTACAAAATTTAAGAAATGTATGTCATGTGAGTCTGTCGGTGTCACGCTTTTTCTGTAGCACATAAAGGATTTCAGAAAATTAATATTTGTTTTGTATTAACTAATGAAAAAGGTTGTGTTCTTTTGTGACTGTGACTTTATTACTTTATTCTATTTTGCTGTTGCTCCCAGCTTTTTTATATCACGCAATCGGATTAACAGTATCAAATATAATACGTCGAGGCGGAGCCGGTTCGCGGAGAAGGCGCTTTGTTGCGGCCGGTCGAACGCGAAGCCTCCTTCCGGTATCCGGCGAGCGGCGCCGGAAGTTTACTTAAGAACGAGGGGACCGCTTCCGGTGAACTCGTGCGGGTCGAACGCACGCCACGGATGTTGTATCGTTGTTGCTGTACGAACGACTTTCACTTTATACGCCTTTTTAAGCTGTCACATTTGGTGCCGTATTCGCCCCACTATACTACTATTAGCACAGACTATCGGCCTCTTAAGCAATTCGACCACAAATACTTGGTAAATATGTAATTGGGAAACCTAATGCAGTATTTACAAGAGAAATCACATAGTGTTTCCTTTACAAGGACCTGTCAGGCTTTGTAAATGGACACACGGTTGCGAAAAACTCGCAGTACGTAGTCTACAAACCCACTAACTGTTTCCTTGGCCGTTGTTCCAAGACAGTAGATCCTTCTCTGGAGAAGAAAACGGAAACAGAGGAGCAATAGGCTGTCCGCTACCCATTATACTTAGTTCTCCGGAACGGAGAGATGAAACATGGATTCGAGAGGCCCTGCTGGGTAGGTACTTTGTACCTTTGTACCAAGTAGAAACCTATAGCCTCTGGCCATGCTTTTTGGGAAATATGCCTGGGTTTATCCATTCATGTGTGTGCTGCATACCTAAAACAGTAAGCACAAGTCGGTACAAACCTACGTACATATACGATACTCTCAGGTAGGACCCCATATTATATATCCATCTTCTCGTACCGTAAAGTAAACCAGACCGTCTTCGCGTCCCCGTCCAATAAGTGCCATCCGTTTTTCCGGTCCATCGGCTTTTCGGACGCCGATACCGAGCCGTTGGCTACAGGAAATAGGTATGTGAACTTTCGCATCCGGTTTTTTCATCAAAATAATAGACATCTGTATGCAGCAGTGTTTAATTATCTCTAGAGTTTCGAGTGAATTTTAGATGAAACAGCTGTTTTCTTTGGGAACGGGATACATAAATTACATTTACACAGAATTACAAATTTAAAGAAATACATTTTTATTGAAGCTTGTCCAATTGAATTTAAAAAAAAACTCAATAAAACTTCACGAGACTGTCTCGCAAATCGTAAACTTTGACTAACATTAATTGTACAACAGCTGATAAAATCCATGGCCAACAATTATGTGAAATATAAAATGTAAAAATAGAACTAAATCGAAAGACAATCGAAACTTGGAACTGACGAAACATACGGCTACCACCGTCTCACACTATCACAGATCTTAACAGTAGGATGACTAAGCACTTAGGTAGTTCGTGTTGTGACAATTTTTTTCTCGGTAACCGTTAGTCTGCACCACCTCCTCACCTATAACTTTTCATTTAGTTTGATAAACTCTACGCGCTCTATTTTGTTTTTAATTATGTTCAAACGAACACAGTGTATTGTTCCACTTTTATTTTCGAGATTCGATCGCAGTCTGTTAAAAGGCTGACGTAAGGATAATCACGCATTTGCGATTTAAATAGTATCAATGGATTATGATATTGGTTATAGTTGTGTAAATTATGGATAGTATTTTGTAATTATATGTTATTGTTTATCCACGATTTTCAAATTAGATACTTTATTTAAATATAAAGTTTGTACAGCTTGAGCCAAATTTCTAGTTCGCTCTGAAGTCGAAAGGAGTAGCATTGCAGTAGGAAAAAAAATGTGTCAGGATCGAATGTGGATTCCGAACGCGTATAAAATGCTCATGCGTCAACTTAAGAGCGTACTACAAGTTTGACGCGAGCTGTACATTATTTAGCAAGTGCGATTTAAAAAGAAAACCGCTTCTGTAAACGTAATGAATTTTTATAAATCAATATTAAATTTATTTCATGTTGTTCAAACGAATATTAAATTATTCATGAGCTTTACATTCGACAGGCCGCTACTTTTCTAGAATTCAATCCCTATGGTTTGAAAAATAATTATTCAGCAATAACAATATTATTTTGTAATATGTCTAAAACTTCTTATAACAAAGTACTTTCAAAATTATATTATAATAAATGAAGATATAGCATTGTTTTCGTCTTTAATATCAACTAAATGTGACTTCAAAAGAAAAAAAAAAGTATAAAGAACTTTTAATCATGAAAAACAAAATTCCACCTTTCATTCCCTTTGTGGAGATGCAAGAAAAAAATTTAAGTATATCTATTTAAAGTATTAATGCAGTTTCAAGTGGATAGGTCTAAAATTGTAAAAACTGTGATGCACGGACTAGTAAAATGTTTCGGTTTTTAAAAACAAACACATTTTTCGATCAACTATTTTCCAATTCTCGCTTTAGTAACACACATTCTTTTGTCGAAAAACTGACCATCGGGACAAGCGGACGCGGCAATAGCACTGTATGAGCAAATTATATTTAATAATTTGTTATTTCGTAGCAATAAGCTACAACCGTTCTCTGACGGGAGGGGCAAATATACGAGAGCTCGCGACTGCATACTTCTAGATAACTTCGGCACGACGAAAGTCAGCGTGTTAGTTCCATTGTAGTACCAGGCTTTAGATTTTTTGGTAAAGCCGAAAAAGTTTAAACATCCATCGCAATCGCTGCTCGCTTGCGAACTTTCTTCATTAAACGATAGCGCACTACAAAACGGCGGGAGGCACATAAAACACGTTGCTTCTTCGTTTAATATGAAAGACAGTTTCTTATCTAAGCGTGGGTCGGTCTTTGTGAAGTGATATGTAACGTAATCCCGTCGACAGTCGGTTGTGAGGCGACATTTTTGTTGTAGTTTGGTGTTCGATACTCGCGTGGTACTGTCGTCGGTCTGGCAGGATGGAAATGTTGAAGACTTCTGCCTCGCGGCCGCCGCACTCGCGTACAAAGGTATGACCACAAGCAACACAAAATCCGATTTCATCGCGGTGTTGTAACTTATCCTCGTTCCTACTCCTGCGTTTCTCAGCCTATTTATACAAAATCGAAACTGGTTATGGAATATTTTTTGGTAAACGAGTGGGTGTCCTCGAAATAAAAAAACAGTTAAGTGCAATTTTTACTCATACGTTGATGGTTCCGTATTTGATGAAGTAACAAATAGGTACAGATTTAAAGCTTCAAAAATCTTTTATAAAATACTGGTGGTGAAGCTAGAAGGTAGATAACAGAACCCTACAATAGCTAATCCCGAAAATTATATTTGGGCTAATTTGATTTGTCTTCACTAGCACTTTTCATAACTATAGCGACTGATGATATTTTTAAATATTTAATTTAGAGTTTTATAAACAAATACATTAAAAAGAAACAAAATTAAAAGTACTTATATTGTATATGCCATACTCGCGAATTTCATGTCGTATCCAAACATGATTATTTTTCATAATTATATACGTATTTATTATATAAGAAACTTTTATCGTGAATTCTTACACCAAACCTATGACCAAACAGTTTGTATGTCATGAACTTGGCCTGAGATGGATGAAAGAAAAAAATACTCTCACAATAAAACTATCATTTGACGACCGCTTAGCCTAGTGGGTAGCGACCCTGCCTGCGAAGCTGGAGGTCCCGGGTTCGAATCCCAGGTCGGGTCAGTATTTATATGATGAATATCGATACTGGTACCGGGTCATGGTTGTTATATGTATGTGGTGTCTTCGCTTGGCACCCAAAACACAAGCTAATGCTTAGTTTGGGGCCTAGACGTTGTTGTCATGTATACGTTATTATTATTATATTATTATTATTATTATTATCATTAGTACTCCTATAATAAAACTTTGTTCTTTATCTTTGGGGTAATGGACTCCTAAAAATTAACCAAAAAAAAAAACAAAAAACTTTAACCAGTAATACGTGTATTCAAGGACTTTACTCATAGGACTTAAACATGCGAAATAGATGAATTATTGTGTTTTTGTTATTAAATGGTAATTTACATAACTGAACTCAGACTGACAAATAAAAAAAAAATGACTGCGTGTAACATTGAATTAGCGCGTAATTTGTATCTACGCGCGGTTGATGTGCCTGGTTCTTTTCAAATATATTAGGACCACGGATGTAAATTGGAATCGGGTGGTGACCAAAAATATGTGAAAAAAATATACGCCACAGGCTAAATATACGCCACTTGATGTTTTAACACATTCAGTTTGTAGTAAATATAAAATTCGTACCATAAAAGCAAATAACATTCGGAAATTACATTTCATATGTAATTAATTGTACGTTGTTGTGTTGTATACGTTATTATTATTATTAATTCAACAAAAATAAAAAGATTATGATATCACGTATGGTCTCAGTTTGCTATTTTAGATCATTTCGAAGCAGGACACTCCATCTTGGTGATCCTGCTATCTAAAGTAAGAACATACTAAAGTAAGAACAACTTACTGAATAAAATAATAATTATGATTACGGTGAGCATTAAATAGTGATATTTACTTAAACACTAAAAACATATTAAATCACATATTATAATTTAGATATAAAATTAGAGGTTTATAATAACAATAGTACACACCGTACCATCAGCCTAATAATGCCCATTAATGCCTCCGCTGGGGATAAGGGGGTTTGGAGCTTAATCCATAACGTTGCTCCAGTGCAGGTTAGTGGGTTTTAATGACTGCCATCTGTTGATGGTAACCTGGATCGACGGCTTAACAGCTCTTCGAGGCACAGAGTCAGTGATAGTTATGTACGTAAGTAAGAAAGAAAGTCGTTGGTTCCTGTCCTGGCATTTGCACCACGGCCTTCTAAATAAGAAGCGGGGTCACTACCACTCGGCTATCACGACATGTGAGAAACGTAAATGGATTATAGGTACCAAGTAAGTAATCATAAAAATGTGAACATTCACTATTCCTAACACCGTAATAAATTATGAATTGTACTCGAACGTGTTATAAGACCGATAATTAAAATCCTATAAACGGTAATCCATTCATAGACGACGTGTTGTTTCGAGTCTTATTGCTGTATAAAACACGACAGGCGCTCAACAAACTCCTCATTAAAACTTTCCAACGCGTATACGAGACGGCATAACGCTGTTCGCTTGTAAAAAGAAAACACCGAGTTTATAGCGCGAGTTCGTTCCAACGATATAAATATATAAACTCCTAGTGGAGTTTTTATGCGTCCATTGCGACGCGAGATCGTTGTCGAAACTTATGTAAAACAGTTCTGTTTGAGCGCCAAGTGGCGGGTATAATTCCCCTCGATTTATTATTGGCTTGACATCTCCAATAAAACTGAACCTATTTTTTGCGTGTTCAGATTTGTAGTTCGAATTATATTGTACTAAAGAAAGTTGATAAGTCTATACGGCTCAGGAAATAGACCATAATATGAGTCAATTGACTCTAGACTCGTCTTCGGTTAGCGTCGCTTGGATCGTCGGATGAGTGAGTTGTGCATAGTTACCTAATTAATTAAGTAACTTAGAATCAATGTGTGTCATTTAATTAGGGTTCAGTAGCCAAATTACGAAAAACGGCACCTTCATATTTTGGCCATGGCCATCTGTCAGTTTGTCTGTCATCTGGAAGACACAAACTTGCACAGACACATGTGTCATGTGAACCGCCATATAATGTAGCAGACAAATTTATGAAAATTAAATTATTTAGGTGGCTACTCTATAACAAACTTAATTTTGCTTTCCTTGAAATAAACTTTTATTGAAAGCCATATAAGATTGGTAATTGGAAAATTCAACGGAACCCTAACTTGATGTGTGTCCGAGACGTACTTGGCCGGTCTTTTCATTGGTGAATTAGGAAGATGTTTCCCTATAAACATCATTGTTTTTGTGGTTTTGGTCAACCAATTATTACCTATAGAAAAAAGCTCGACGCGTCCGTAGAAAACTGGAGTACCTACAGCTTTCATATACATCTATTTAAGTGTCTGTTTGTGAATTCGGAATAAAGATCTTCTTTTAAGATGAACTAAAACCTAAAAACACGTTTTTTTTTTTAATTTTTGTTTGACCATCTGTTTGTTTGTCTGGCTGTTTGCTTATACCTATTAAGAAATGATTAAGTTTAATTACGATTTGTTTACAATATATAATAAACAATTAGTCCTCGCCGGCGAAGCCGCGGGCGTTCAATAGTTTACAATAAGATGTTTCGTAAATGATTCGGATGAGTTCAAATTTTTAAATTAGTTGTGAACTTATTGGAGGCCACTAAAACTGATTCATGACTAAATTTTAAATACACCCAAAAAAGTAATATTTATAGATTTTGTCTTTTCTTGTACTTCGGCAGTTAGAGAGACGAGAAAAATATTAGTGCATTCGAAAATTTATAGAAAACATGTGAGAATAGGAAAAATATTTGACATTACATAATTTAAAATGCCTTTATTAATTTTGAGGTACCAAAGGTTATTGACTTTGGTACCATAGGTACGAAGAAGCCTTTGCTCCAACACTGATAATAGACAATAGCAAAACTCATAGAGTGAAAACAAAAAGCCTGACGTTGACGTGGACCCTGAAGAGAAACAATTAAAACTTTCTGGAATTGCCATCGAAAGCACAGGGGAGTTAGCATTCTGCAGAACTATTGCAAAACAATTTTCTTGGCAATATAGCAGAAAAGCAATTCACTAGAAACTTAACTATATTGCCTGTATAACTATAAACTTTATAGTACGTTGTATTGTATCCTCCCGTGACTTGACGTTTTTACGACTGGTACTGTGTGGCGTCAAGTAAAACTCACGGCAAGTCTTTTACTCTTTGTTTTGCTACCTAACGCTTTACAGCGAAATAAATCCTGTAATCTTACAATAATATCAAGACGTCATTTCAACACTGATAATCAATTGATATCGGTTCTAAATCTTAACTTTCTTTTTGTTGTCGCCACTCACGTAATTCTTTATTTAATTTTGGTTGTCTTTATATATTCATACAAGCGCTTTCCAGAAATCCAGCTATAATTGGTCGTCGCTGTTTTCAAAGAATTTTCTGAAACTGAAAGAAAAAGTGTAGGTTTTGAAAACGAAGAAACGTAAAGACAGAATAAAGTAAATGGTTTTGCCCGTTCCATACAGATTTATATAGTAATTGATATTCTGTCTGTAACCTATGCGACGAATTCAAAATCAAAAATATGTTGGAGAAACACTCCAAAAATCACCGAAATTCACAAACATTGCCAGACGTAGAAAACGAATATCAAGGTGATCCCACGAATTATCTTAATTTCGCTACAGGTTTTGGAATACTGCCAGATTTGACAATACAAAGAAAAAACATGATACGGTATAAATATTAAGTTGAGGCATTTATTTAAGATGCCTTCGTCAACATTGACTGTAGTATCAAAACTAAAAATCGAGTAATTTTAGAAAAAAAATCAGTTGATTAAGAGCTTTCGACGAAGCTTTGCCGCGGTGGACGTTAATGCGAATAAACGTCAAAATAATGAGACGTCTGAGAGCTTCTTATAAGGAAATAAAAATACCTATACTCGTGCTTCCTTGTTGAAACATGGAGCTAAAATAGTGTACTTTTTACATTCTGATAGATTCACTATTTGTGTAATGCTAAGTATACTAAATACGTAAAAAAAAAGTATATTGAGCAAAAATATGAATTTGGACACTTCAAACAAATTGACAGTCTCAAATTAATGTAAATAAATATAAATGACTGTTATGAATGATTTCTCGCGCTCCGAAAATACCTCTGACTGCGAAAAATATTAAATTTTCATATTCAAATGTGCATATATTCTTCAGTTTGCAACATGGTCCAATTTTTTTGTATTTATGTCAATAGGTGCTCTAATTCAACAAAAACGGTGAAATTGTTTTGTGGGACAACACGAGTAATATAAAAAGAACCCGTTAAACATTAATATGACGTCACTGGTGCATGCAATGGGCGACAGCCATACAATCAAGAGCAATACGTAGAACATCGTAGCTATAATTAAAAGTAGTTTCGTCATCAGCTTTAAATTTTTAACAATTGATTATATTTTGAAAATCAAGTTTAAACTTTAAAAAAATTCTTAAATACTCCAGATGGTCTATATTTTCGGAAAAAAATATTCAAATGAAAGCTCAAACTAGGACAATATTCATTTGCTAAATTGGTTTTCTTTTTTCATTTAACTCTTTATTCATAGAGAGTTTATCATAGACAGTCACATTTTAAGCAATCGGATCTTATTTTTTTTTTGGGGTTTCGTACCTCAAAAGGAATTTTCATAGGAACACTTTGTAGTCTGTCTGTCTGTTTGACTGGCTGAGTGTCTTTCCGTTAAGACCTTTTTTCTCAGGAACGCGTGGTGGTACAAAGTAGAAATTAATATAGAATACTTAGGTTTACAGACAATCGAGCTGCTTAACGCAATCAAAAAATGCGGTCATTTATGCCGCATATTTTAATACTCGCAAGTAAATAAAAACTTATAAGGTAGGTACTTCCTCTTCACCTAAAATTAAGAAATTCGGCAGAGAGCGAGGTTTCACAGCACAAGTAATAAAATCGAAACTTATTAATCAAGTTATATCCCATAAACAACACAATTTTTAAAATGATGACGTTTACGTGCCCTCTGGCGGTGAGTAGTAATAAATACGTCACATAACAGTATGTAACCCCTGGGGTGCGGACGTGCACTTGGTCAGTATTAATTTTTTAATAACTGCATTTCGTTATGTCACTCGATTACTTTAAATTATCATACTGCCAAGTTGTTAACATTTGGCCGTTTTACTGCTGTTTAGAAAATATGTGGGCATTTGTTTTCCATCGAAATTTCTGTTGAAAAATCAATAATGGAGAAATGTCAAAGATTTGTTTATTTTACCACCGATTCAGTAGCACCGATTTATTAGGGGAACAAGCATTTTTATACGTGAACACTGTTTTACTCTACTACTGTAATTTTTTTCAATGTCTGTCATTTTCGTTATGTTAGAGAATATAATGTAATATCACAAATCCGTGAAGTAGGCGGCGGCTCCGTAGGAGCACGCTGCGCCGCATTTGACAGTACGTCTTCCAATGTTAGGTGACATTTTGAATAAATAAAATTAGTAGTTTGTAAGAAAAGCACCTAGAAATAAAAATCAAAGTCATTGTTTCATTATCTACCGAATTCCATTAAGAGAAGTAATAATAGGGGTTTCATATCAAGTTTCTGTTCTCGGTACTGGCTAATTTGAAAAAAAAATAAAACCGCTTGGTGAATGTTTCCAGTGTGCTATGTTTGAAAAAAAAACCTTTGAGTTCTAAATTAGAAATCAATAAAACAATTGCATAGTACTTTTCAATTTTCAATTAAATCGCATCTGCACTCAAATGGTAGTGAAACTGTCAGAAAAACAGCCCCGCTGGTCAACCGATCCCCACTAATATTGCCTCTCTATAACGCAAGACCTCATACTGCAAAACAAACCATTTCGACTTTACAGAATTAGGTCTGTCCTCTCACAATTTTTCTTCTACCGAAAACCATTTTTTCATAATTTGGATTACTTTCTTTTGCAAAAAAAAAATTGTTTCCTGGAAACAGTAAAAATCGCCTTCGCGAACTTTGTTTAATTCTGCTACTCAGAAGACATTCATGATTATATGGTAGAAATGCGTAGAGAATATGTACAATTATTTTGTTTGGAATATTCATTTTTACTCTTAGTGATTATTAATAAACGGCTATTTCATGTTTCCAATGTTTTACCGTCTTAGCATAACAGAAATATTCTCTATAATTTGTAATATCTATACTGTTTACTACTAGTACATATATAGGTAGAAAATGGTAGCGAGATGAAGGACAGAATAAATTTTATCGCAATGAAGCACCGCGGAGGGCCGCCGTGATGACGCTAATAAATTCACTGGAAGGGTAAATCGTATCATCGGACCCGCGCCTTTCGCGTTTATCGTTCACAGTATTTTACACACCACTTTGCTAAAGTATCCAGCGTTTAAAAAATTATTTAGTCTATCCAGAGCGAAAAGGAACTATTACTCAATGATCTTTACATATAGATACGTTACATCGCATCGCATTTTACTTGAAAATTATGAATATCGCTCACGATAATTATATTAACCACATCTTAATATTAATAATTAATAATGATAATACAATGCCATTTTTTAGGATTCAAATCAAATCAAATATTTTTATTTCGTAGTTATGTAATATAGTCTTGAAACATGTCACACAAGTGAATTTATTACTTTGTGGGAAAACGTTCCCACAAAGCTAAAAGCTTCCGAAGCTAAAAGCATAAAATGGAACCCTTATTATTTTGTCATGTCTATCTTTCCGTCTGTCACACTTTAGGTTCTACATTTATGGAAAAAGGAAAATGTTTTGTTTGTATTTTGAAAAGGCAGAGTTGACAATTTGTTAGTCGTAAATATTGACTTATTATTATTATTTAAACGCACCTATCCCTCTATTGATTATATAAGGAAAACATATTTTTTCTGCCCATTATATAGTGATTCATCCGAAATTTATTTAAAAGAAATAGAAAGCTTTCAGGCCACTTTTTAATTTAACCACCTGTTTCTGAATTACTCAACTCCACACTAGCCCTTTCCGTGTGTATCCTCTGGCATGTCTAACATCTAAAAAAATCTTTTATAGAGACATTGTATAAAGTCTTCATTCAGAATCCTTTCCATTAATTTCAATATTAATTTCTGAATACTAAAAAGAAAACTTAATAAAACCCAAAAAAATGCTATGTGCGACTGTGTAGAATGCATATAGTTTTACTGACTACGAAACCTTACATTGACCGGTTTTATATTTCTTGATTTTGTGGTTGCTGAAATAAATAAAATATATTATCATAATCCATAATATTCATAATTCTCCTTCATAAGGCTTAATAATTATAAAAGTGCGTTAACATATAAAATAGTTTCAAGTAGAGTCGAAAATTGTACGACTTTTTCAATTTCGATATCGAATTAAATAAATAAATAAGTAATTATTTGTTTCAGGCCAAGGTCCATAATTCATTATTAACAAGCTTCGTTACCTTAAATCTAATGTAAATACACAAATAAATAAAATTATCTGATATCACAAAATAAAACAAATAAAGGAATTATTATTTTAAAATAAAATAATGGCTACTTTATTTATGCCAGAATTATGCGATGTCCACAGTTTTGTTTACTGATTTTTAAAAAAACTACAATAATTAGATACGCTCCCAATGGATCTCTGCTCCCAACTCCCAACGAATACGAAACATAATTCTTGAGTGGAGTGTCGTAATAAAAATTACTGATCGACTTGTCAATAGCAACACACTCAATAGCTATTATTTTTTAGCACGCTATATCTGAAGCTCCCGCAATTTTTCTTATAATAAACACTAAAGGATCCGAACTATTTGTTAGACGTTATCATAGGTGCACGGACCGACATGATGAATTTATGAGGGACCTTAGGAAATAAACCCTAAAAAACACAAAAAAAAGTTATTGATTAGGCTCAGTAAAGGCTCGTCATCTAGAGTAGTTTGGGCCCCTCAAAACCTGAGACACGAAAAGAGGTTCATATCTACTCGCTTCACTCCCCTCTTGGGCTGTCTATGATCCCAAACACTAAGTGTGACGAAAGTAAAGCAATGTTCTTGAAAATAATTCTCACACGCTTCATAAATTTCGTATAGAGAGGGGTGAATAAAATTACAATTACTATGGAGAAGACTAAGTGTTTCTCCGACATCTCAAGTAGAAATCTTAAATTCTTATTTGATGCTAATGCACTACTTTTTGCTGCTAATAAATTGGTACTTGTCTGAGAGATATTGTCCTGTCTAGACAAGTTAACGTCCTGTGCTTTTAGTAAAACCAAGAAGTGAAAATAAGTGTTGCTCCCTGTGTGGATTAAACACTGACGCCCAGTAGCAAGAAAACCATTATCCAATAACGTGTCTTGAACTGTAGTTTTAAATAGGAATGTTATCGTCTGATTTGTTAATGTATTTCTTTAAGTATTTCTAATTCGAATGAATTTTATACAAGTGCAAGAAGAAACCAAATTATAACTAAATTATATAAAAAGTAAAACTAAAAGTATTTACAAATTAAAAAATACTATGTAAATTATGATAAATGACAAAATTTTAAAGAGACGATGGGTTCAGGGTACCAAGGATGCTTGCCGCGTTACCGCGCTGTATTGCGACACTGATCCTCTGAACAAAGTACTCCTTGCTCAAAGGATCCCCTGTCAACAGACACAGCGCGACACCCAAATCGTGGACAAATGATTTGGTATCCTTGGACCAGGGACCCATTGTCTCGACAGCAAAAGGGATGAAATGGTAACGATTTAAAAGTTCCATGTGCTTGGCTGTTTTCCTGCGAGCTGCTGTCTCAGCAGCTGCTCCAGTTTTTTTAGATGTATTTTTTATATAACTTTGACACAATGTATCAAGTTGTTTTCGACTTTTAGCATCAAAATTCCAACCTTGCCATTCGCTGTAAGATCACAAAGTTGCTGTAAATATGTAAAGAAATAAAATCAAAGTACTAAAAAATAAGCATTATCCGCCTTATTGTTGTGGTAATTTACAAATGTGACTGATCAGTTTTAGTAATATTACATTCATAAAGCTTGTGAGGTCAATGAAATTAAAAGTTGTTTTTTGTTCTTATAAAAATATACAATGAGCTGTGGCGGTCCATCTTTTAAACTTCTATAATTAATATTGGCTTAAAATCTGATACTATTTAATACATCATTGCATAAAATAATATTTATTATAAATTTAAATTCATAATGTTACAAGATTCCAATGAATTGCACGGCGATAGCTTTACTAGTGGGTACACAAAAGAGAAAAATAATAAAATTTTGTGTAATTAAATTTGTAATACTCTTATTTTTTATAAAAGCTCAAAACTTGTGTATATTGAACAAGTAACAAAACATGATTTTGTGAAGTATCTGTATTTATTTTCCAAAGATGACAACATTTTTACTGGTATGTATATTTTTCTTGTATGTTTTTCTTGTATGCTGAGCAAATTTTGCCTAAAATTTAATAATACTTGTATACCTCATTTCAGAAAAAGCTCCATTGTCGTTTATTTTGATTCGTATTTTAATAGCGAAAACCTTGTGTTATTCCTATGGTCAGGTGATGCGATCTTTAATATCAAATAGATATGTAAGTTTGCTCTAACAACAATACACCTGTCATTAAAGCTCCTACGATACTGCAACAAGAAACAACGTAATCAAAGGGAAATTACCGTTTTCGCTCAATTTCGCACTTCGGGCTAGCGAAATGGAAAAACTTCGGGAATCGGAGGGAGTGGATCCAATTTGTCGGCGTGGGACACACGCGGATTAATTAAAAGCGAGTTCTTTGCTGTGCCTCTGATTGTAATCTAGCCACTGGAAAATTTCATTAGACTGCCGGTTTTAGGAGTAACAGTTGGCGATTAACAAATCTATTTCGGGTAACGCATTAGGGGCAACGCGATTAGTTCGAAACTGAAATTTTTGTAGTGTGTCGCATATACGATTTACCATCAATTTAGATTACTAGATGTGTTTAAGTGTGTTCAAATAAACCTAAAGGGAGTAAGGAGAGAATGTAATTAACAGCTCTACCATCTCAAAGGCTAACCTCACCTGCACGTGCTGAATGGCGGTGGAAGACAATCAGCTAATGTAGCATTTCCCGCTGGATAACTAACGAGGCTCTGGTGACCGAGTAAGTAACATAATAATATAATTATAATAAAATATATAATATAATAACATAGTAATATTAGCTGCATCTTGCATAGTAACGGTTTATCCACTTAATTACCTAGAGTAGATAAGGCTACAGAAGCCTTTCGGTCTAAATGACCTCAAAAATATTGAAAAGTATTGGAGCAGAAGGCAACAGGAAACCACTGCTACTATTTTCTCATCAGAGTCATGAAAAGATCTGTCAGACAATCCATGAGCACGACCATTCCGCCAGTAGTGTACTCGTACGACTAAGAAGAAGAAGAACTGTAAACGTAGAAATGACATTCGTCATGTGGTACTGCGGTTCCTTTGGTCCTTTGGTATTTTCTTTTTTGAACAGACTTAACGTCTTTCAATAATCCATCACGAAATCTCCGATAGTGGGACAAAATCAAACAGATTTAATAAATATGCGGGTTTTCGTTAACTCTCTACGGAATGATATAGCGGTTTTTTTTTTCCGAATAACTGTACAGTCCACAGACGTTCGTCCGTGCCCTTGTTAAATCTATGTACTAAATTTTGTTGGAGCCAATTTTCTTATCTATTTACCTCCACTCCGTTTTAATTGTGGTGAGTTTGCCGACTAAAAAAACTTTTCTACATAATCTATTTTTTTCATATTATTATTTTTTTTATTTTTTTTTTTATTTATTTATTTATATATATATATATATATTTTTTCTTTTTTCTTTATTTTTTTTTGTCAGATGTATTCTTTTATCTGACTTGATATCATTTTTTTTTTTTTCCCACAACTTTGTTTTTTTTTTAGATCAATGTTCTTACAGCCTAAAATGCCTGGTCCCCGCACGCGGCACCAGCTCACCAGTTGACTTGAGAGCTAGCCATCGCCTCGCTCATCCATTTCTGAGGGAACGTTGCGACCCGACTCCCCAGCCACCGCGTGCTTGGACGTTAAGTGAGCGGCATTCCTGCCGTGGACTGATATATGATGATATAGCGGTTTGTATAGGTTAACTTCACGTGAAATTTCGTCAGAATCGATGTAAAGATTGTGGAGATGAGACTGTGACATACGAACGACGGAACTACGGGCAGTGAAATATGACGGAGCTGTAAGGATTCTGTATTTGTCATTTAGTAATAACACTTAAAAAAATTACCGCTTAATGACTTAGCTGTTTCTACTGTACATCTACACTAATATTATATATATATAAGTAAAGTTTTTATGTTTGGATGTTAGAAGAGAGAAAGAAAGAAAGAAATAAATTTAATCAGAACCATGGATACATAATACACAAAGAAAACTACAAAATATAAAACACAAAAAAAAGTCTCCGCAGCCACGACTCCGCCGCCTCAGCACCTGTTAGAAGTAATGTCCCAAACTACCCATCCGATTCCTAAAATTCTTTCACTGCTTTTTATAATAGGTCTTCAGGATGAACATTGTCATCTATATTGTCACGTCTGTATGTCCGTCTGTACGTTTGTCCGAGCTAATCTGGGAAACGGCTTAACCCATTTTTGCGGACTTTTCATCAACAGATAGAGGACTTTTTGGAGAGTAATTTAAATTAATTTTTATCTATATAATATAATAGAAGTGTCTATAATTTCAAAATAAAGGATTTTTTTTATCGTGGGATTCGTACTTCAGTTTTGAAATGACAAGCGAAGAGTGAAGAAAAAAGTGTTGAATTTAAGAGAGGGCAAAAAGAATTGGGTCTCCCTATTACCCTATAAATGATTAAGTCAAATTACGAAATATACAAACATGAACTTCACATGAATGGAGTTACAACCGATCGCTAATATATTATATACATGTAATTATTTCATTCATGACCCAGGTTCGGAGAAAAAAAAACTACCCACGATCCATGTAATACTTGATTACTTATCCCTTTTTAGTAAACACAGTAAAACAGACGCAAGATTATCTTACTAGATCCGTGTAGAGTAGTTTGCAAGTCCGCGGGGAGAGTTCACGCATATAATAACACTATAATTCCACCTAATTTAGTTCCCCGATCGACGCTTCACTCATATTTATACGAAACATTACACGCCATAAATATTCTATAGCGATATTAACGGACGCATAAGCAATTGCCACGGGAGCTCTTTGTTATTTTTTTTTTTGTGTTAACGTGAAAATAAAATTATGTTCTAACCAATTTTTTTTTTTCTGTAATTACGCGAAGTCAAAATCGCTATGCATGTGAAATTGGTTTGATTCACATTGGAAATGTTTGCGTAATAGCATTTTTAGTTTTTAACAGAAATAACTTACTAACTTTCTTCGCGGCTTCATCTGCGTGGACATAACGTTACAGAATCTAACGTAACCTATAACTAACCATATATAATTTCGTGTTAAATAATCGGGTCTCCTCCCCTGTCGTTCTGTTAAGACATGCAGAATTAAGAAATTTTGTATCCGATATTGGAACTTTCGATTTGGATAAAAAAAAACAATATTCGTAACTGGTGTTACTTTCTGTATATTCAGCTACCTTCTTGCAAAATTTGATTTAAGATCGGTTTAGTAGTTTAATCGTTATAAAGTTACAAAAGTATAGGCTGATATACAGACAGTTTTAAATTTATGATATAAGTTTAATTTGGTCAGAAGTCACGATTACATGGGGCAGCAATCTCTAAAATACCACCTCATATTATTTGGTCTTAGAATTTTAGTCCTGTATCGTGATATTCCATCGAACCCTCCCGTACTCTTACGATATGAGGCAAAGCGTAAACACGCGAAATTGCTCGGTTAATATCCGAGATGCCAGCGATATTGACGCGCTAAGGACGCACCGGACCGTAATCGCCCTTGCGCCTGCGGGTTAACTGTAAATGATTAAGTCGCTAAATTACCACATTATACAAACATTTTTCACGCTTCGGAGAAAATAAAAATGATCGACACCGATAACTGGTATAAAATTAACACCATCTCTGACAGGTTAATACCGTTCTACTTAGGATTTATTATGATTGTGATGTTCTTATAAGAAAGTAATTAAAGGCATTATCCGTCACGACATATGTAGTTTATAATAAAGTTCGGGCACTAGTTTCTGTAAATTGAGTTAAGACTGTTGCATTTTGAAGCCGTTTTCTCCATCATTTAGAAAAAAAAAAATTGGGCAACGTTTATAAAACTTTAATATTCAATGAAAGCACAGAACAAAAAAGTAACCGTATTCTAATAATGTAGAAAATAGTCGTTTTTGGAAAGCTTAAATGTTGTGCGTTTATTGAATCATAAGTTACACGTCAACCAAATTAATAAATTAATAATATACCAGAGAATCGTAGATCTCAAGGGGGTCTATAAAAATCGACGCAGCGTATCTTATCTTTTAAAGATAATCTACATATATACCGCTTTTGTATTTTAAAATTTAGTTAAAATAGGGGTTAACTTACTAAAACTTTGAATGCTCAGTTTAATCTTCTGTACATTACAACATCATATTTAAATGAATAGTTTTACTTTAGGAGCTAGCATAAACATCAAAACCATTTTGTCATAATATGTATTATATATTAATTTATTATATATCTCATAAATATAATTATTATATGAAAATTATTTTCTTCACTAGAGTTAATTTAGGTTCTATCCAAAAAAGAAAACCCCGACGTTCGCGTGTAAACTGTTATACTAAAAATACGTGTGAAGTTATGTAGCCGAACATTGTCGAACAAGAGAAAAGGCGCAGTCGCGTGACCAGCCGAATTCGAAGTGCAATTAAGGGTAGACCCATACAGCTATGGGTGGCACGTCAAAAACCCGCAAAGGCCTTGATTTAGAGCGCTGTAAAAGTTTTAGCCGCTTTAACTAGTACGTAACTGCTGCCGTAGAAACGGCTCATTGGTTTAATGGGCAGCTGCTTCACTAGGGTGAGATATGGCCGCATAAATGGGGCCAGAATGAATGAACAATTACCGTCGGCTGCAGGGGGAATAACGGAAATTCAAAAATTAAGCAAGTGTTTAAAAAGTTAGTCGAGTGCGATTCACACACTG
This sequence comes from Luffia ferchaultella, assembly GCA_949709985.1. Lineage (NCBI taxonomy): Eukaryota > Metazoa > Arthropoda > Insecta > Lepidoptera > Psychidae > Luffia > Luffia ferchaultella. Next base: position 1,026,423 of record OX453256.1, on the reverse strand, counting down.
GATCTTGTAACTGTCGTATCATTTAGAGAGGTAACGAAGAAGAATATTGACTATTCAGCTCATACAGCAAAAAAACTAACCAGGCAATAAGAGTCAGTGAGTGGTTTTCGGACGGTGTAGCTAGGAACTAGGTTGTGTATTGATGTAGTGTATATAAACATAATTATTTCAAAACTTAAATATTATTTTTGAAAATTATCCTTTTTTTTTAGAAATCTTTACCTAAGTTAACTTCAGCATATTTAATTTTAAAGAGTAGTTGTAAAATTTCCGAACTTTACCATTAATAATAATAATACGTGGGACAAGGATGTCCCACGTATTATTATTATTAATTGTGTAGGAACACAGCGCCATCTAGTCACAGTGTAATCGGTGTTCTTCATTCTATCGAAACTTTCATTTCATAGTTTCAGGAGCTGAAATTAGTATAGTAGACAATTTTTCGTGTACTTTCCAAAAAACCGTATCGACTTTTATATTTTTAATACCGCCCTAGAAAAATATGTCGATGGAATTAGGGAAATCTTAAAAAAGGGAAACCTTTTGCGAATTAATTATTTTTTACTAACAGAAATGATTGTCAATTTGATTTTCATAGCGATCACTTCTAAATAATAATATAAAAATCTGGACTACAGGCTTATCCTTTGCATTTGTGAAAAAATAAATTGTAATTTTCATGTAGGAAATAGCATCAATCTGTTTCGGCGAGTATTTGAAAGAATTTTTCGAATATATTTAACCGTCTCTGTCACGCACAATCAAGACAGGCGAGTGAGATTGAAATAAAGATATCAGCGCTAATTCAAACAAAAAACCGACAACTCTAAACCGCACCAATTCGAGAATAACCTAACTACCATCTACACCTTATTTGAGCCAGATACTAGAGACTGCATGTGTGCATGAAAATTGAAAGAAAATCATCTAAGAATTTTTTTATTACTGTACTTGAGTGTAATTTTTATTATGTTATAAAATTATTTAATAACCTTGTCTGGGACGTACATTTTTTCATGTTTAAAGTAAAAGTTTATTTTTTATTACAATACTCAAATAATTAAAAAGCTATAGTCATAATTTATGAAAGGTACTAATGAAAAAAAATTACTAGGCATTATTCATATGTTTTGCAATTTTTTTTTGTTACTACAATATTTGAAGTAGTTTTCATTTTATCCAGGCTCATGTTTTTTTCATATGGATTAGGCAGAGACTATAGACTCCATTGATATGTAAAAGGTAACCAAGTGGACCTCTTCAGTCTATATTTTACCCCTCGGCTCATGAATGTATTGACCTTAGCTGCATCTTGTCTTAAACCATATAAGAACGTACCCTCTGAACGACCCCTGTGCTTCAGCGTGCAGTAGCTCACTAAAACGTCGAGAATTTAAAATTCGACCTTTGTAGAAAATATTTTGTTGACCTTTCTCGGTATTTATAAAATTTGTGTAGCCACAAATATTCTGATGATTATTGTACATGAACATGCAAAATGAAATATGTGCTTTCGATTGACAGTTTACGTACATATCTTCGACATCAGCATTCTAAACTTACCCTGGTACTAAAAGTACAGAAAAATTCAGTGAAAATAGATTTTATTTTGATAGGCGGTTTCCAGGAAGCTCTAGAACGTCCGAACCTTCGAATATAAAAAGCGTCGAACTTGACGGAATTAGTCAGCTTTGAGTGTGTGATGGCATAAAAATCAACAATTAGAAAACAAATAAATGGCATTTCGTTGTCTAAGTAACATGTAGATGTTGATGAATTAATTTCGAAGTGATTCGTTTTAGTGAAATGAAAGTGTAAAAGAGTCGATCGTGTCCCGCAGAACTCGGGATAGTAAAAATATCCTTGATAAATATCTGTGACAGAAGACAAGGCGGACAACAAAGTAATCCTATAAGGGTACGTTTTACTCTGATTAAAGGAACTCGACTTGTGTATACGGATGATTTCAAAGCTCCATGTCGAATATTTGCGAACGTCTTAATATTGGCTTGTATCACGTAGTTGTAGCACTCATTAAAACTTATTAGCATCGTTCCGGTTGAGTTACTCGACGAGTTGGAGGAGCTTCGGCGCACTTTCACATCTTGATCTCGTATTTTGTTATATCACGCTGACGGCGTAATTTCGGTTGTTTACATTGATTTGAAATGTAAAGTTGCTTCAAATGTTCGAAGTTTAGAAAAACTAGTGCTAACTATTAGAACTTCTACTAATTATACTTCGTGACTATCAGAGGTTGACATAAGCGGGGCGTGGTTGTGTGATTCGTGCAACTAATGAAAAAAATGTTTTTTTATTATTAAATGGATGTTCAATATTTCATTTATGATGAAGTTATTTTTATTACTTTGCCTCTTTCTAGAGCAAGTTTGTATAACTTACGGCTGGGTGCAGTAAAGCTCTATTCGGCCTGATTTTATTATAATACAGTACGACATTGTATCGAACTTGTATGCTACAATTTTCAAGTAATTTTATCAAATGTGAAATTGTTCTAATAATTACTGTTTATTTTTTAACCCCCGATGTAAAACCCGAGTGTTCTTAGCTAAGATTCAAGAAAATATGTTCAATCGTTTGAAGATCTTCAGCTTTTTTCTAGTTGATGAAGGGATGTAAGCAACTGCCACATGTCTCATCGATTCAAAATTTGGTTTGGTTTACTTCAATGACATTGCAAGAACATGGTGACCTTAACCTGATTCAGCAGCATCACCTTGAATCTGAAAAATACCTAACTCCTCATCAAACTTACAACAGATGTAACGTGTGTGGACTCATTGCAATGGTCTCAATAATTAGGTTATAGGTAAGTAGTGACCAGAGTTTGTTGATAGAGCAGAAAAGAGAAACGAAGAGAAATTGGTAAGAGATTGTTAAGTTGTTTTTATTCAATCGATTGGAATTTTATACGATATAGTGTCTACTTTTGTTTATAGTGTTTTGACGAAGTAGTATATAAATGTGTAAAGTGAATGAAATAATGAATAATTGATTGAGATTAAGTGAATGAATAGATATATTTTGATAGGGTATGGTACACGGTAGGGTAGGTATGGACTACGAACGTGGGAAGTGATTAATTGCGATTGAGTGAAAGTATGATTACGATTTGGTATGATTTATTAAGACCAAAAATTAGCAAATATTTATTAGTTAAGTATGCCTAAAAACCTAAAATAAAAATTAAATTATAAAATTGAAAAACCCGACCAAAATTAACATTCAAAAGTCTAAAGCAATGCAAGTTTATAAATCTTTAAATGGATTTTGATCATTTAAGGTCTCAGGGTCAGCTAAGAAAAATTATAGCTAAGCACATATACCTATATTTGGTTGTGGTACGACGTAATAGAATAAAAGGCAAAAACTAAAGCAGTAAGGTTACTTATAGGTCCCCGACGCCTTTAAGAAGCATAAATAACTGGAAAATTAATTTTGATGCCCAAATATTATGATACCTACTACAGCGTATTGTGATGCTAGTCAACATAGGTACTAAAGTTGAAAATGTTTTAGAAACTGAATCAGTTTCTCTCTATAAACACTAATTCACTCCGAACGTATTTAATCTCTGGATCCGAGTGATAAAAATTCGATAAAGCAGATGTCAACGGAATTAGCGGAAAGCGATAATCAATCTTTGAGTTAAAGCGCTGCCGTCAGTGAGTTCGGTTCGTTTGCGAAGGAGACGCGACGGAGACAAATCGTCCATTGTCTTTATATAGACATTTCATGAAGGACGAATCATAACTCGCAGACGTGGCGTGTGGGCTGCCGATCGATATTTCTGTACTCGATAAATATATGCGCATGTGTTTATTTTTCAAGTACTATTATGACTACAATATCAAGTCGATGAAAACGTTTCTGTAGAGTGAAAACGTGTTCTGAAAACGTAAACGTTTGTGTAGGTATATTCCTGGAAATTTATTCGTTAAAAGTCATAAACAAATATCCTATCAACTTTTTGTGTTTGTGTAAATTCTAAGATTACAATTACAATAGTATTAGTATCGTGGTTTAGATGCCATTAAGTTTTTAGATACACAAGCCTTAAGATAGCTACGCGAGAGGTCAAGAGACAGCCCCTTGGAGGGTCCTCGAGTTGTTTCTATTTGTGCGGCAGGCTCTCGGCACGCCTACTACTTCCCTCGGAGGACAACACTTATCTTTCTTTTGATGTATTTTTAAGTAAGACACTTTCATATAGTATTTCGATGAAATTCACGATATGAAGAAACGACGGTTTAATTTTGGGCCATCGAATAAATCAAATTTTATGATTTATGTTCTTATTAGTTATAGTACTGTTAAGGCAATGATTAAACATTATGAATCTCTGGTGTTTCTCCAAAGTTTTATTTTTTATTTTTTACCGGTATATTTACAAGTATGTCTGAAATAAATTAAATATACAAATATACAGTAACTGTACCTAAAAAATTGCCTAATAAGCCTACAGTTTTGTTATTGTGAATCCTTTTGTTTTTAATGTGTAATGAAAAAAACTCATCGAAACAAAAAGTGAAAGTTATTAGAATTTTTTTTCGATAAAGTTATTGTCTGTCCATATCCAATTCGCGCGTCTGTAATCACAGATTAAACAAGGTCGGTTTCTAAGTGTGGTGCCGCCATACAGAAGACTAGCTTCACGCGCGGTAACACAATGCGTGACCCCGCTTCTTGTTACACAAAACCTAAGGTTGGTATAGCTTTTATAGAACCGTGATTTCATCGTCATCACTAATTGAAATGAGACTGGCACTGACTGAAACATGTTACCCGTTGTCAATCGCGTCGCTTTTTATTCTCATATTCGAAGGTATAGACGTTCACCTTCTAGGGAGCCAGTATTCTTATCAAGTTAAACTGTTCGTCGTTAGTTTTCCCTCATCTTTCTGGATTATAAACTAGTAATGGGTGCAGCTATATATACATAGGTGTAAAAATAATAATCACATGTTTCTGACTGATTCCTTGCATATAACATATCTTGTGTTACAGTATACAATGTCAAATAATTAAAAGAAATAATTTATCGTTTGAATCGTGCAGGGACCATTCGTAATTAGAAATTTATTAATGAATTCGCTAAATCCAGTAAAGGGTTGCATGATGAGGGTACACGGAAAAGGAATTACGTCCTCTAATTAAACGTGTCTTAACTAACTTATACGGGGATTTATCAAGTAAAAAATTTCTGCAATATTTTTCTATAATAAAAAGTAATTAGATCTAAAATTTACTTTACTCGGTATTAATTATGTATGGGCATCATATGCTATGGGTTCTTGTGTAAGGTATCCTAATACGACCACATGTTAAAATATGAAGAAAAGTTTGTGTTAGTCTGAATACGGCAGCTGAAATTTAAATTCGCTTTGTTTTTTATTGCAAAATTGCTCCAAATACTTTAAATTTTATAATATATTTATTTAAAAAATATAAAAGTATTTTAAATAAACTCCACAAATACACAATGAACGAATATTTAACAGACCAAAATATTTAGTTTGATGTTATTTTAATATGCCGTAAGTACCTTTTTTTATGTTTTATTCATTAGTAATCACTTCTTTTTAGTATAATCGACTGACCGAGGCCAAACCCTATGAAGTGTTTTCATGGCAGAAATAAGTGCGTGCGTTAAACCATGGACAGTGTAGGGTTCTATGCGTTATATTAAAATTTTTATTATATGTATAAAATATCAAATATTTAAAAATTATTTAATGAAAATTTATTGGGTACAATTTTGATTAAACTTCTAATTCAATATTATTATTATTTAATCAATTAGTTATTCAATAATATTATTACAAGATTTTCTCAGAATTTTAAGTGTTTCCAGGAGTGGAGAAATGAGAGTAGCTGTTTTGCAGTTCGATATTAAATCAGAAAAAAGTGCTAAAATAAATATTAATATATAAAATTTCGACTTCATTTTAATTGAGCGATAGGACTAGAAAAAAAATTGGATCCCTGCCATGTTCCAGGGTGAGAAAAAATTTAAGAAATAAAAATTCACTACTAATTAGAATGTCGACTCTACCTGTCCAGTATTCACGCAAAGGTTCATTCATTCACCAATGTATATAAATATAAAAATTACGAGGATGTGACAGGCAGACCAGATGGTCATACGGGCTCCGTTTTTTGGTTTTAGCTTCGGAACCCTAAAAATTCAAATAATTGTTGGTAATTGTGATAATTGTGAGCTCACTTTGTATGGAGAAATCACTGAGGCTTTCCCCGTTCAAGTGGTGTAGTATATCTTTAAAAGCTATTATCGTATATACTTTAGATCTTTCAGCTCAGCTTGAGAAAGTACTATTTAAAGTTCGATGATCTAGAACTTACTAAAATAATATTGAATAGCGTATTAGCAAGCCAATTTTACTTTCTAATTCGAAATGACTTCACTCAGCTGACCGCTAACTACACCAAAAAGTGCCAATAACTTATCCCTTTCAGTTTGTTTGAAATGTTGCATCAGATTTCGGATCGGTGTAACAAATGTGTTTTATTTTTCATCCGATTTTATAATAAAAAGGCCGAATCCCCCGGAGCGGAGACCCGGCAAATACAAATATATTGAAGGAAAGAGTTATTGCCGCCGAGAACTTTCCACCGAGTTCCATCTTATTTATACCTACTAGTTTTTTCTCCTATGCTTCGGGAAATTGGCGTTTTTTTTTAGATTTTATCGAATAGGTGTATGGAAGAGTTTTCCTGTTCAACAACTCTCAGAATCGCTCGATCCGTACATAGTTTTATTGTTTTGTCTAATGTCGATTGTCCTAATCCAAATATGCAGGCAAGAATTTTTCAAGTAATGACAGACGAGGCTATTTTGTCTACCCTTTGTTTCGTAAGTCGAAGAGAAAAAATCGTAAATAATTACGCCTCTTGGTTTGTATGGTAAAATATAATATAATAAATAATAAAATAAAAAACTAAAATATTTGTTGTTACGACCGACTACGAAAGTTAAATTTTATATGAAAACCCATAGTATGTTACTCTCCCAAGACGCAATACCCACGCGCACCTTCTAAGACTACCCAAGTAGTCTAAACAAAAACCGCACGATTTTCTATTGTACTCCTGCTTTTGTCTAAGTTATTACTCTATACTGTATTCCCAATCACATGAGAGGTAACAAAGGAAAAATCATATTTCTTCAAAGTTCCGTATGTCATTAGAAAAAAAAAGAAACCTACGATCACTTTGTTGTCGGTCCACCCATACTTCTGTCTGTCTGTCATTTTTAAGGAACGGGTAGACATATGAAGTTGAAAATAATATCAAACACTGAAATGTACAGTCCCTTGGAAGTGTAAAAAATTCAAGTATCTAACTTAACGCGATCAAAAGATAGTGTTATTTTTGTCACATATCGTAATACATGCAAACTATACTTCGCATTGACCTAGATTCATATTTCTCAAAGAGGACATCACAAGTAAAGTCAATTTGTAGTTCTATCAATAAAAAAATATTTTGTACCATCATAAGTAATTTAAAAATGCGACTTCGCGCTATGCGGCTGTAAGTAGCGATAAATACGTTATATAACTGTACGGGATGGTCAGGGCACCAGTCTGACTCGACTTGGCCGGATGTTTTCAGTTTCTCTTCTGATACGACCGCAACAATAGATCGGCAGGTGGTAAACTAAAGGTGCTTCCTGTGTTTTTCATCCTTCGATAATTTGTACTTCTACCACATATACGATATGAAATAAATATATGTGGTACAGTATTTTGTAAATGACGACGTCAAGACTCCTGTTTAAAAAAGTTGTTTTTTTTTCCAGACTCATAAGAGCATTTTTTTCCATCTTAGATTGTTTATGTTCGTTAAGTTATTACTATCGATGACAAAAGCTATAATCTACCATAGTTTTAATTATTAGTAGCAAGTTTTGGATTTTTGAACCAAAAATTCACGTTGTCTTTTTTTATTTTATAAATAGTTTATTAAAACAATCCGTTTATTTTTGTTCATTCGAATAATCAATTAATTTGAATCGCCGCTTATTATCGGAGCCAATTTCCGGCAATCCCATAGATCTAATAGTCCATTTCAGGTTGTTTTCGATACGATTTGTGTAATCGCGTTTGTCTAGTCGAGATTGATTTGAGGCGTGCTACAATTCGTTAAACGCTCCCCCCCACGCACCCCTTTCCCGCTGCGGCCCAAACTGTCCAATTAGGGGTTATTCCGTTGATTGAATCCGACTATTAGATGTTTGTTTGCTGTAACGAAATTAGTTCCGACAGTTTAAGACGATAATAGACCGTACGGGCGACGTTCTGTAACGTGTATGCTTTCACCTTCGAAGGAATTAATGGCTACGATGTGGTTAGTTTGTGTTAGGGATCGTAAGTTTTTAATGTTCTTTACAGATTGGACAATATTGATGTCATAGACAGACAATGGAATACTAATAGGAATATTTTCAGAAAATATTTTTATGAAAACCCGGTTAGTAGTACATGTAAAATTATTAATTATCGTCGTATTAAAACGGTAGCTGGAATAAAATACACGAAAGGGACCGACATCAAAATCGGCAATACGATGTTCCTTTTTTATTTGACTATAAAGTAATAATAATAAAATATATGTTAAAATAAAATATTTTAATATTATCCTAGTATTTTTATTTGTTTGCACCTTAGAGCCACTGTGGGGCCACTTGCAATTTATAAGTATCTTCTAACCATTGACGTAAAAAAAGGTTTTTCATAAAAGTAATGACCAAGTTAACTTATCGTTCTAGACTTCTCTTCTTCTGACGGAAACAATATTACTAATACCATAGTAATATATATTTCGTGAAAATTTCAAGTGAAAGCAATGATCTCTCAAAAACCAATCACCAAAAACGTCGAAAAGAACACGTTTCTTGTATAAGGACCTCTTTCAATTTTTCATTTTATTTTGTTTTTGTTATTTGTTGCCATAGCGACCATAGTAATAATATACACTCTGTGAAAATTTCAAGTGTCTACCGATAACGATTCAGACGATAAAGCCTTGTGACAAACGGACGGACGGACAATGAAACTTTAGTAATAGAGTTCTTCATTGGTACTTTTAAGGAACGGAACCCTCAAAATGCCTTTACTGGTTGTCCATTTTCTTAATTTCTAAGATTATAATCAATAATTAAATTTAAATCAACCGATTCAAAAATCATAACAAATTAATAGGAAAATTGTAAACACTTATTTATTTATGACTTACGAAACAATCGAATCTAAATTATGTTTTTTGCGTGCGATTTTCAGAATGTGATTGACAACTTTTACCAGCCTGTAGCAGCCAACCAGGTTATACCCATTTATATTCATATACAGGATGAGTAAATGAATCGGGGCCTCTATGTCAGCTACCCTAACCGTTGGAGATGGGAAATTTTGTTCATAGAAATCCATCTTAAGTTTTTGTACTGTATTAAAATGGCATTTAAAGATTTTTTTAAAAAACTCATTTTTTTGAAGATATTCACTATTTTCTCAAAACATTTTTTTTTTCAGGAATGAATCCACCTGTGTATAGCGAACAAAAACTTGTACGACACATTTATTTTTATGTTACTGGAAACAGACGAAACTCGACGATTTATGTTCCTTAGATTATTGACTTATTTTCCTCTGAGTGATCTGACAATGATGCCTGAGAGCGTCCCATTTGAAAATGGAACATTTAGCAGTTGCTGTTCTATTTTCAAAATCTAACAGACTGAACGACAGCCTGCCAAGAAAAGTACTGGCCACTAATACTTTTTTACTAAGTACCATTTATTTTCAAGGCAAAATTCAAATTTAGAATGTTAACTTTCCCGTTTTCTTTTATGTCATAATTTTTATTCATTGATTGTCATTGTTACTTTCTCGCGTATTTTAGTAAAAAAATATTATGGTATGGTATTAACTAACAACGAACGTTTTGAACTTTTAGAAGCATACTTAACTAACAATAAGTGCATTAGAACTGCAATACGATGGTATAACCATAGAAATCCCGACAAGCATACTCCAACGCGTAAAATTCTAGAGCGTATGTTATTAAATTTAAAACAGTATGGAAGTTACAATAGACCTCTTCTACGAGCACCGATGAACCAAGATACGGATTTGAATGTTTTATGCTATTTGAAGCGGATCACGGAGCTTCAAGTATGTTAAGTAGTTAAGTTGTGAGTGATTTGATAGTAATTACCATCTGGCAATATTTTTCGAATTCAACGAACCAGTGGCAAATGCAGAACCAACTCAGTGACTTAAAAAATTCAATGCTTCCAATTGAGTGAGCAGAAGAAAAAAATTCATAAAAATCAGTTGCAAATCCAGATGGAAATAGGTTCCTTCAGCAATCGAGTGTCTCATTCGCTTGAATAAGTGATTCTATCGTGGCTCGGGTGGCGGCGCGAGTTACAAATGTCTGGGCAATTTGTTGAGCGATTTCGGATTTCGGTTTTGGCGTTTATTTATCGGATCCCTTTACTTGTCTGTCGATGTTTCTAATATTCAACAAGCTCTCTGATGCATTGTTACAGATTTAACAGAATTTTGACATCGCAGTCGTTAATGTTCAGTTATGTTATGTTAAAATCTTTCAGCGTTTTTTACTCATACAATCGAGCAAACGAACAAATACTTATAACACAAATAAAAAATGCAAAACCTACTTCCAAACTTTGCTTATATATAAATACAAACTGAAGGGGTCGGGTTAGTCGAGATGGCGCAGCGTGCGAACTTTGTTCAGGGGCCGGTCGTAACTATAGGTCGAAGAATGGTGATTCAAAATGCTTTCACTATTTTCAGGTTTGTTTTCTCTCTAACTTGAAGTGCTTGCTCTTATTTTTTATCTAAAGTCACACCTTGAAAACTTGTTGAGAAGCTAGTTTTGAATTTGTTGGTTTGCAATCACTGCGCCATGCGTAAAGTTTTGGTTTTTGGTATAATAATGACTTATATTGATACAATAGTTCTTTACATCAACCATGTTTTTTATAATATCAAAATTTGATGAGGTATTCATAACAAAAAAAACATTTTTAATATGAATATATACTTGTTCCACTTTCCTTACCTAGTTTACATACAGTATTACGCAAAACAGACATAAGAAATGACATTTACGCGTCTGATACGAGTATTTGATAAAACGCAATTATAACTAAACCACTAAAACTAAAATTTAATTCTAAAATGTGAAATATTTTATATATATATTGTTTTAATTTTTGTTTCATTAAAAATGCTAAGAATAGTAGCAGCTTGAAAAATTAAATACTACGAAAAAAAAGAAATCTCTTAAACAAATCTAACAACGAGAAGCTATTTATTTAACTTTTGAATCGGTCTCTTGGTATAAATTTTAAACTCAAATATTTTTGTACAATCTGGATCTATGTACTTTTTTGCCTAAAAAATGATACTGTTGTATGTAACTTATATATTTCTAACTATAGACCTAAATCAAACGTTGAGCAAGAATGCGTCTAAAGAATGAAGAAAAATAAAGAAACTATGGTGCAATAAAGTTACTAACTCAATGCATCTAAATGATTAATTGTTGTGTTTTCGAAACGGCATATCATTACAATTAAATAGTATTGTAAATATCAACGTTATCTATGTCAACTGAACACAATATTGTTCTTTCTATAAATTCTATTTAGGTGATAAGAATATCTTTCTAAATATAGGTCGTGTTTTAGCTGTGTGTTATGTTTAAATTAAAATAGATAAGTATACAATATATTAAAATAAAACGAAATTGCCTAATATTATTTAATCAGACCAATAGCTGTCCCCACCCAGTATATTTTAAGGGACAGTCCGGTCTGGTAGCGTCCAGAATGCTGTTGTTACTACATTGTAGACATTGCAGGAGAGGCCACGTTCTTTGGCATGATAGCATGGAAACCATAAATGCGAGCTTCTGTGAACATCCTTGAGGCACTACAACGCCATAGCTGTCCCAGTATCATTCTGAAGACATAATTGAATTGGACGCGCAAAAAAAACGTCAGAATGTTTGGATTTTCGAATTTACAATATATATATGTATATCAGTTCTAAGACAATTTGGCTCAGCGTGTATATTCTCGTCTCTTAAGGTAAGTCAGGACGCCAGGTGATTACAGCAAGCGGCCGCTGAGAAAACGTAAATCGGACTCTTAAATGCGTAACAGTAAAGAACGTAAATGATTCTTAAATATTAAATACTCCACAAAGCGCAGATGAGCACACGACGGCGGTAGGTCATTCGAGCACTCAAAAGAAGCACAACGAGAGCTATCAAAATCAAAAAGTTTGATGTATAGGTAACCCAGCACGGTCCTGCGTGATTTGTGGCACTTAAAACATGTCGAAGAACTTGTCCTGAGGAGATCTGTGTTACATATTACATAGATCCCCTCAGGACAAGTTACATAGGATAGACAGACAGACGTCAGGACAAAAAACACATCAAAATCGCCATAGCCATTACAAAATTTAATTTTAATAATGATTTACAATTGATTTATCTCAAAATAAAGGATATTCCTTAACGACTCGCCTAATCGCCCTCGCTAACGAAGCATCTGTGTACTGAGCCAGATGAGTGTTTTCTTCACTGAGCCACTCCCCTGGGAGTTCCAAGCTTCTCATTACGCAGCATTAACTTCTGACATAAAAAAAAACATCTACTACTGTGCCTCTCGTGGATCATAACCATAAAGTATGTCTAATACCAATACCACTAATATCAATGTAATACAAAAAACCGCATCCAAATCGGTTTAATAGTTGAGAAAAATGTGATAGCAACACAACCTCTCACCCCAAACGCGTAAGTCAAATATTATATTAAATAAATTAAATAGATTAGCAAATTACCAAAGATGTGAATTTATATTTTAAAATTAAAATAAAATTACTCATCCAATTAAATTTAATTATTAATTGAATAACGGAGCAAAAATAAAAATCATACTATTTACCTAATAAAAGAAATATTTTTAGACAGAAAACTTGGACATTTCCAATAAGATTCGAGTAAAGAATCTTTGTATTTACAATAACCTTCGAAGAGTAAAAATCTCTAAAAGAGCTATCTGTTCAGGCCTGGAAATATCATACCTATTTACCAATGTAGTATATTTCAATTTTCACATATAAGTACGAATCCACTTGAAGCCCTCTTCTGCGTATACCGTCTAACCACTCATACTTTAGCTAGGTGGCGCAATTATTGATTTTATGTTATATTGATGTTATTAATTAATTCATAAATAAATATGTTTCCATATTTTACGAACATGATCATTCCGTATTTAGAATATTGGATACTATTCATTATTTTAAACTTAAATAATATTAAGTAACTTCCGAAGTTTTATTACCGTGAATTTTTATTTTAAATTAGGAAGCTTTTCGCCTTTGCGTGACGTCAGATCCGTAATTTTTTCTAAAAACCTATATAAAGATTTTCAATACTAAAACATGCTTTACACGTCCTTTGAATTTTGGGCAGGAAATACCTACAGCAGCGGTGTCTAGATCAGTCAGCTGCCGCGATCTCAAACTAATCCTAGCGTTGTTGTCACGAGCTCTACAAATGCTTAAGTTACAAGCGATCACTGCATGCGGTTGTGGTCTTGTCACCAAAACATAAGAGATTCGATGAAAAATAACATGTTGGTCCAGTATAGCCAAGGCGACTTGTAAACAAACACGACGAGCCATTGGGCTTCCCGCGCCACAGATTGATTGACAAGGAAAGGCAAGTCGACCCTCCACAAGCTGGCAGTTGCATTGACTCGCCAAAAGCGTGGGGCAGCCATTAGATTTAATTTAGGTCACGTGACAGTACCAATTGTACGACTTCTCATTCATAGGTACATTTTGTAGGTACCTATTTGTAATCTTTACCAGTAGGACTAACATGCACATCGCGACGAAATTTTGTCGACGTATTATCTCGTGTCGAAACGAGGTATCTCTATATGTCACATAAATTACAGGTGTGCATACTAGCTCTACATGGATCAAAATAGGCTTAGGTTGGGACGGGATCCACTTCCTTCTATGACCATACCAACATATATGTTATGATGGCCGAATCCGTAGGAGATGCCGCGAGCTTGGTTTGTCTTTGAGCACGCATCGACGCGACATTTGCTCGGCTCTCTACAAATAATTGTGGCTGTATGTTGTGGCTGTATGCGAGCATCTTCGTCGCTTCTTTTTTATAACTCTGCCTAAATAGGACATGACTAATACACGAATGTGCTTCCGTGTCGGGCAGTTATATTATTTAATCCTTCCTTGCAGTCAGCGCCACGCTCGTGCAAATTCTCTCAAGCGGTCGAAGTTCGTCTCAGAGGAAACGAGGTCGGTGTAGTAAACAGGGCCAAGCCAAGCATGTACCACTGCGCCCTCCGTTATTATCCGTTGTAAGCCGTCCAGAATCTTCTCTCGAATGTCATCGTAAAAAACACGACCACAAAACGTGATGCATGTCCATTAAATCGAGCAATTGGACCTACTCGTAATAAAGGAAATTGATGAAATGAAGCATTTGGAGAAAATTAAGGTATCGAAGATTTATTTATTAATGATTTTTTTTTTAATTTGGCACAGAGGTTGTCCTTTTTGACCTCTAATTATAAAAGTACCGTTGTCGAGCTGATCGGAAGAATTGGAGGCAGCACTCATTTATTACGAGTTGTATCTGCGGCAATAGTGTATGCAAAAATTACTCGAATTATCGATATAATTAAAAGGAAATTATCAAATTGTTTTATTGATTTTTAATTTCGAACACTGTGGATTTTACTTGAAAAACTCCCATAATAAAAGTTTTTACGATATCAGTTTCATTTTTTTCAAAGTGACTAGTAATTAGGACGATAATTTTACACTTAAACCCCTATTTATGGGACTATATATGAAACTGTAAATATGAATAAATTTTTTAAACCTTAAAGTGCGTCAGTGTACGGTGCGAGTAATATGCATAAAAATATAAAATCACTAGTGACCAGCCCCGGCTTCGCACGGGTATCAAAGCACATATGCCTAGGTGTTTTTTCTGTCGTAGTGTCGTATCTGTTTGTCTCGTCGTACGTAAGGATTAGATTTAAATAAATTTAAATGTAACGTAACTTACGTTTATTCTACTTGTTTTCTAATTCTGTGTTTGAAAAAGTTAAGAATATATACATAAAAACAAATTAAGTAAATATTTTTTTATATTCAACATTGATAACTTCTGCCTAACTACGCGTGTCGCGTTGTCGGTACGGCGTGAAGCGCCGCCGATTGTCGCGTGATATTTATTAATTCACGATAACTTCTAGTATATTAATTTCAATTGTATGGTGTAAAGGGCAATCAATACGTTCCTGAAATTCTGAAGGTAAATAACTTATTTCATTTGATAAGGATTAATATTGTACCTTTATAAATTGCTTTCCAATCACCTAATCATATGAAACCATTTTTTAAGCACAAAAATATGTATAGTAAGCTATCCATAAAAGAAACAATTCCTTCATACATTGTTTTGTTATATCGCAAAGAGATTAGGCAGTGTTTTTGATGAAAACTCCCAGTTGAAATCGTCATATTTCAACTCACTTGCATGAAACATTGATAATTTACACACATAAACCTTCCTCTTGAATAAGTCCATCCATTGGTGTCAACCATATGCAAATCCGTTCAGTAGTTTTTGAGTTTATTGTGTTCAGACAGAGACAGACAGATGCGGCGGGGAATTTTATTTTATAATATGTAGTGATATATCTGTATTAAAATAAAATAGAGTGAAATTAAAAAAGGGTCTAAGCGATCTAAGTCATATGATATAAACAAAAAAAATAAAAACTGTTAAGATCATGGAGGTACGTGATGACCCGTCATAAACATTTGCCAATTATGGTGATGCCGCATCCATTTATAATAATACGAGTATCAATTGTCCAAGTAACCTTAATAATAATTAAATCTAAATAAAACCATGTCAAAAAATCATAAAAATGATACAAGCATTAAAGTTGAGATCTTGAATATACTGCTGGCTCTTCTTCTTGTATTAGGGTCCTGCCGCTAAATAACAAAAAACGGGACCCTTACCATTCCGTCCTGTCCGTTTGTCTGTCTGTCTAACCGCCCGTCAGCTTGTCACAGCCATTTTACTTGGAGACTATTTGGCACTATATAGATAACATAGTAATTATGAATCGCTATACAATTATGTAGACCAATTAGAAAATAAATGTGTCGTTGATTGCTATACATGTGAGGCACGAAAAGAAATTTCCAACGCACATTAACGTGTGGGGTACTTAGATTGGTTTTTAAAAATTATATATTATTTACAAAACGACTTTTTTATTTCAGTCAAGAATTGTCGAGATAAGCACTCATAAAGCCTTAAACAGTGTAATTTTTTAATTATGAGGTGGGGAATTCTGACAACATTACGATAGTACAACATAACACTTTCAACGACAACTGACACTTCACTTTCTCAATTTAATTTGAATAAGATATGTTGAGTAGTTTGCTATATTTGTTATTAAGTTTATAATTTAAACTTTTACTACGAAGGTCATCCCGATTAAAGAACCCTTCACAGTTCATGGTCTGACCCACACTTGGCAAGATTAGTAATGTCCTTTAACTTTTAATAATTGTGTGAAACTGGTATTACACAATGCTCGCACATCAAATTATTCTGAAATCATCTCATATAGTTGTTTTGATTACAGTTTTATGCATTCATAGTCTGATACTATATATATTCGACTCTTTTTAGAAATACTGTGTATGTAAATAATAATTTACTTTGCTTCTATGGCGTGTAGCGTCGATTTAGTAATTACGGAATCGAGTTAAGAAATTCCTTACTAACTCGTATGTTTTCATAAACATAAATAAAAATCCTAAATGTCGTGCTTAAAATCAAAGTAATTTTATTTTACCGCACATAAAGCATAGGTATCGTAAACAAATGTAATATTTATCGATTTCTAAATTTTATAATTGGTGTTGTTTTTGTCGTCTACGGCTAATTCAAAGTTTATCGACAAAATAATTTATGAATTGGTCATGAATCAAACGGCATCTAGGCCGTGACGGTGCGTACAGACATGGCGTACCTCCATTAATTACAAACACTATAAAAATAGACGATAACTTACTTTTACTCTATGAAAAAGAAACTTTCGTTCGATTATAAATAACATTATTATTTTGATTCGACGGCAAAAATTTCTTTGAGTATTAAAATATTACACGTATCCTGACAAATGTGCTTTAGCTCGTTGCTCCGTCCGCGTGCACAATTTATAAAGTCTCAATCATAACTATATTTTTGTTTTGTGCCCACGTTGTTGTAACCGTATAATTTTTCTACTGTTTTTCTTTGAATTCTACTCCCGTCACTATTCCATCTCACAACAAGTAGCTTTGCTCGTCGTTAGTTTCGAATATTGCTTAGTTTCGAGGGCTTAGAAAGTATAGAATGTACACAATAGCTTATTTTGTCGCTCTCCATCGCTTCAACTATTGCCGTGTAAAAATTAGGTCGTTTTGTGGTAGCGTTGCCCGACCCGAATAAACTGTAGGTAGTTTATGTTACCAGGGGAGCCCTAAGGCAGTGCGAGCAGTCTCACTACACCGGGCGCCGTCATAGGGTGTTGTAATCGCCAAAAAATACCAATCGAAGCAGAAATCTTTTCGATCGATTACGAAGATTATCAGCAAATTAAATCGATTTTCATTACATAAATATTGTTTATCTTTTTTCTTACTATAATCAGTAAAGATGTGAAAATGACAAATGTCTTTATCGCTGTCTGTTAGTCTAACTTTTTGTTTCTCGTAGACGGCATAGAAAGAGTTTTAATTTATAACGGGGGAAGGGGCTATTGGGAGACTTTGCACCCACTAGAAAGTGGTCGCCCCTGTATGTTTTAACAACTTCATACCACGACACCAGGATAAGCCGTAACCTATATACTCATGTATTTCCTGTTCTTATAACTGTCTCAGTGCAAAAAATCGTATTGTACACGTGACCCGTTACAACGTAAAAGCATATAATCAAACACATTATAACTATAACAAATACAAATTTAGTAATAAGTATAGATGGACATACACTTTGTTAATAAAGCTATAATATGAATTTAGGTAATATAAGGACATCTATCAAATTTTATAAAAAATTTGAAATGTCGCCACTCAAAGATACTAAAGTGTTTTTCAATGTTAACTTTTGAAACTCATCCTGCGCCTTGTACAATCACTTAAAGCTCTAATAGACAAGCACAGGAAAGTTTATGGCGTGGAATGGGAGACAGTCTCACATCATCATAAGTTTTACGGGCGACTTAATGTTTGATCGTACACTGTAATGTTACTAATCATTTCTTGAACAAAGAAAACGTTGCCGTGTGACTAGAATAAAAGTTATTGACGTGTGGGATTCTGTGTTGCATTCTTTTGGTATAATACATGGGCGACATAGATAATTAACAATGTTGAATGTGAGTATTTCTAATTTTTATTTTCGAAATATTATTTAGATAGATTTATTTTTACTCCCTTAATACGATTATAAAGTAACTATGCTTTTACCAAAATATTTTTTTGTTGGCTGGCGAAATTGATGCGAAACAGTTATACATAAAAACTATGGTAAAATTATTATTACGTGAAATGACATTTCATTCCGACTTAGTAAATAGTTGTTTTTAATATTAAATCCAATTCAATTGCATAATATTTAAAAAAAAATTTAAAAACATACCTAACTAAAAAAAATTTTAAAAATTTCAAAACATTTTTGTGCGTTTTGATTTAACTTTCCGTTTTTCAAAACAAAAAAGGAACACTTGCAATATCATTTCGATGTTCGTTTGTCCTTCTGTCTGTCATGACCCTTTTTATCAGGAAAGCGTGGAGGTACCAAGGTGAAATTAATATGATTTAGGTCTTTTGTCCCTTGGAGCTTAAAAAAGCAAACTTCTAAGTCAACACAACCGCAAAAAATATGATAAACAATCGAGAGATTTAGTCTAAAATGAGAGAAAAAAACTTTTATTCAAAGATTTTTTTTTAAAGATTAAAAATGGGAAAAAATATCATATTTTTTGTATCTAAATTGATTGCTGTTACCAAAGTTTAAAAAAAATGTGCATTATAGCACTTCCTTTAATAACTAATACAAAATAACCATAAAGATGACTACAAATTTTTGATATTTCCAATACATTTCATTTCCAGCCAAGCCTTACAAGATTCTTCAGTATCAGACGAAATTTCCTTAAAACAATCGACATGTTGAATTGAATCGATTCAAACCGAAGGCAGTTTCACTCTGCTGTCAAATTAATTCACTCTATGGCGGTTTCCAATCCACAACAAGTGGAACGGTTGTCGTAATATGTATGAAAATCAATCGTAAAGAACTATTGTGGCAGTTATTATCACTATGTCAACCATTCTTATGTTAACTGGGTTTATAGGCCACAAGGCGCTGGGGGTAGTTGGAATCGAATAAACGGACCCCTCACCTCAATTACAAGTAACGATCATAGCCATGCACTATGTTTTCAAATACTGATAAAAATTTATGTTAATTATAAACACATATGTGATATATTTATATGCTTTGCATTTAAGACCAGAATATTATTAATTACAGATGCCTTGTGACGGTTTATCAAGTCAAAAAGGTTTATTTGCCAACATTCAAAATAAAAAAATCCATAAATTACAGTTTATAGCGAAACAAACATACAGGCCGGGAAGAGGAAGGACGGTGAGTAATAAAGACAGCAAACTTTAAAAGACCTTTATTTTATTTTTGAAGATAAGGGACTCAACTTTAACGGAATTTTGAAAAATGTGTTGTCTGAGCTAGGTATCGAAGCGACACAAGATAAAAGATTATTTTTTCCTGTATTTTCATGGTATCAAACGATAAAATCAAGCATAAAAATAAACCTCTTTGATAATGTAGCTTAAATGAAAGGAAGATCGTAAAATCTAACATAACTAAATTAACTAAACAGATTAAACTTAATCGTAAGTTGCTTTGGTTTCCTATTTATTATAATACTACTATACTAATATATAATATTATATTTTCATATTAAATATAATATGTACATGTTATACATTTTTGGAGCGTGTTTATAAAAACCTATACTTTCATACCAGTCTTGATATACGTGTTTTGGTTTTCTTCGATTTGTGAAATTAAGCCTACACGGTAAAAAAAGATTTCTCGAATCAAGAAAATTAGTTTCATATATATGGAAGAGGCTATTCTTTTAAAATAAGAAAATATGTTATCGTTGCAACACATTTTTGTTGGTCTGAGTATGGATAAATTTAGAAGAAAAAAGATTTACTTATTTTGAGAAAATATTCTCTTCAGTATATATGAAACAATATTTTCTTGATTCGAGGATTTTTTTTTCCGTGTAAAAAACGCTATTTTGGATTTAGAGAGAATCCTTAAACTTTGTGACAAAGGAAATGTAAAAGACGCGTCGATTGCTTCCTCGTTTGTCAAAATACGATAAGTAGCTTAGGAGTTACGAGGGAACAGATGAATATCCCCACATACATTACGTATATATCACATACATAGACTGTTAAAACCATAACCCTTCTTTTCCGTAGTTAGGATATAAAACTAAACAAATCTCACTGACTGACACTTCGTTTATAAAGAGATGTCAATTTGATGTTTTATTTCAAAAACACCGTTACGCCTTAAATAGATTAAATTAAACATATGGTAATCTGTAAATTATACGGTTATTTTCAGTAACTGTATTGACTTAAATCTACCTTGGTTATAAATTAAAGCGCTAAAGTAGGTATTATATTTTTCCGTTCACGACACGTTGTCTAAATGCAAAGTTGTAACAAAAATGACTATAGGAAGAATTTGAAAATTTAATTCCATATGTAAGACGTTAACAATAGCCGACAACCGTGAGCTGTCAATTTAGATATGAGTGAAAAAAAAAACGCAAATACTTCTAGGCGCTGTTAAAGTAACTTCAGAAAATACGACAAACATGAAATGGGTAAAATATAGATGCTTATTAAAAATAGGTATAAATTGAACAAGTTTTTGAAAAATGTATACTGTGTAAATTCTCTTAATATCAGCAAACTATTATATTTTTTTTTAAAAAGATGTAATCGTCGAAAGTATATTTTAGGAGGTGATTTTGTAATTTTTTACCTAGTTAATTTTGGTAAAATGTGTTTTGTTTAAAAATACGATAAATAATAACAGAACATTTTTTCGCAGTCAGTGAGTCGTGTATAGATGTTGTGATTTTTCAATTAAAAACAGGTAAACTTACAGTTGCTAGGGTAGTAAGTTCTGTGTACATTCTGTTTCAACTTGACTGTTTTATTTTGCTCTTAAACGCTAGTGATATCTAGAAAATTGTCAAAAAATAAAAAGTTGTCATTTGTTTTTCATTTACCTGTCTGGCATACGATTAGTATTGTGAGGAAGTGTCGATAATAGATGACGGAGCGGTGCTAGCGCGATCACATATCAAGGACTTTGTACGTAGATTGTTCTGCCAGAAATTTCTTAATAACGAAAGGCACAATTAATAAGCAAAATTTCCTCTCTCAAAATACTGTAACGTCTAAACTGTATTTTACACAGCTTCGGTTTCGTTCCGAGGGCGAGTATACGATAAATTCGAATAGTAATTCTGGCGTATACCCTAAACTATAGGACATAAAACGCTTTGGGTAAGTGCACAGTTTACGAGCCGGACCCTCGGACGTCCAAGTACTCAATGAACAGCTATCCGATAAATCGGAAGGCCCCAAATCATCCGGCAAGGGATGCTGCTACTTAGGGATCATTAGATTCTAATTCTAGATTAGATCTTAGATAAACGCTAGTTTAGGATCCCATTGGGTGGCGGACCAATTTTAAAATCCTGTAGTGTAGGACGCTTTATAACATATAATGTAATTCTGAACATTTTATGACCTCGTAGAACTCTGTTCATAAGTTTGCCCTTTGTATTAGACTTATAATCAACGAAGCACCTTTTCTGTTCAGATATGATAACATAATCATTTATTTATAAGGATAGTGTTGTAGGTCTTAATCATCACATAAGCTCATATATGTGCATGCATGCAAGTGTACATTATATTAAAATATAGGATTTTTTTTGTAATAATTAAAATATTTATCCTGTCTTTGCATATTAAGTTATATTTCAATGTTTGTACATGGAGGATATTTTCGGGACATTTATTGTCATCGACTATTTAACAATCCCTCGATGGACGGAAAAAGTCATTTACAAGATATTGATGAAATTTCCTATTTACATAAGTAACATCAGATTTAATAGTCTCGCTGCCATTTTAAGGAGAAGATAAAGGAGAAAAAGTGTTTAACTTAATTAATATACTTTTAAACGATAACGAAAAACCTTATTTTCAGGTATATCACATTCATATCATTTATAAAATCGTAGGCAAACACTGGGAGGATATAAAACATGGACGGATAAATAAATATATATTTCAAAGGAAACATTTTTAACAACATTAATATGAAAATAGCAGTGTCGAATGAAGTGCCACACGAAACTGGAACGAGCAAAATATAAAATAACATCAAAAAGTCGGCAGCCGGTCCGTATCAGCGCGATGTAATAAAGCTGGCTTCGGGCTAAATATTTACAATGTGCACGTTCCACTGTCCAAACACTGCCATATAAATAACACCAAAAAGTTTTAGCCGCTTCAATCGCCTACTAGCAGAACTGGAAATCTATTACATAGGACATTTATTTCTTTGTAGAGGCCAGTCGACAGTTCTAGAAAATGAAATGTTGTCAAAATTTATCAGAATAACAGCAAAAATAAACGGGTTTGTCGTTAGTCAACAAATATAATTCACAACAGATTCGTTATAAATTATTTTCGTCGATTGACACGATGCGTTTATATTATCGATGATTTTAGTAATATCAAATTGTACTACTGTTAAAATAATTCTTAGAATAAAAGAAAAATGCTGTAATGAATAAATAGTCGTATCTTCTAGTCACAATCGAAATGAATGGCAATTAGGTTGCCCGTATTTTATTTACGATTTTATAAACCATATTTTCCTGTTTACAATACTATGAAAATAAAAAATGAAATAAATGTAGGGTCTAATCTTTTATACAGTCGTAATTCTTCGGTTAACGGCTAACTGCTTCAATAGTTTAAGCCAGCACGCAACTCAGCAACCTGTCTCGTAGAATATTTTAAACACTTGTTACTTTGGATTACCTTCAACGATAAGACGACATGCACTTATTGTCACTTACTGCGTACAACAAGAATAGATCCGGTTTGATTATTAAATTCTTAGCAACTTCAATGCGATGTTTATGAAGTTGACAAACATGAATATATTTTTTTAGCTACGTAGCAGTTACCAAATATCTCAGAGCGGATGACAGTACAGCTATAAGCGTATTTATTTAAATAAGCGACTTTTGTCTCAAAATAAATATTTCAGTTAATGATTTGAAAACTGATTTTACGTTGGTTTCTAATGATAATTTTTATCAAATATATTGATGTGATTAGGTGTAACTGGTTATAAGAAACTGATTAAATATTTTATCGAACGGCAGTTATAAAGTACATAATTCACTCTTCCGTAAAGTAAATAAAGATGAAGATAAATGTTTAACTAAAGCAGCCACAAGAAGCTTATTCATTGACAAAACTTTGATAAAGAATAAATACTTGAGTAGCTATCTGCTTGCATATATCTTACGCTTGAAAGCTTACGACCCCAAAATAAAAAGCTTTACACGTGAAACCTTTGGTTGTATAATGTCTGGATAGACCCTGGCAATACCTACATCAACATCATCATCGTACATCAACAAAAATGACAGGCAAACTTTTACAAACACATTTGTGTGATTCAACAGACCACATACTCTCGCTTTGTCATACTAACCATATACAAACCGTTTCTGTATCCGTGAATTATAACCGAACAGGTAGGTGATATATTATCTACTTTTTTACGCCGATTCTTTGTCTAGACATTACGTAATCAAAGCGTGGAATGTAGTCTTACGACAATTCTGTGAGAATTTTGTTACAACCTCCACCGAGCTTTTACTAACCTAAAAGAACTTCAATGTTAAATGAAATATACCTACTTTTTAAATTTCGTACGCCAGTATCCATAGTCACAAATCAAAGGAGGTATTTCATTTTGGGGCATGCCTTTGTACATGTAATGAAAAGTCGATAATAATACAAGGATTCTAGAATAAACTTTATTTCATTCGTATTTCAGTTGTACAAAAATATTTCTCATTATTTCATTGTACTCTGAAGATTTCACAATTTTTTAAATATACACCAGACATGTATTGACAGTTGACAAATGTCAAATTCACAGAACGTCAGATTCATAAACTTATTATGTCAGTCTTCTGATATTTTTCTTAAGTTGGTTACCTGGCTTATGTTTCTTGAACTTTCATATAGCGCGCGATTTGGGGTTCTTTTACCGACATAATTAAGTACATTTAAGTTGGTGGGTTATTTGTTGTTTAGTGTGCGTGGCTCGAGGGGGTTGTTACTACTACATCTGATTGTCCTTACGTCCGATGATTATAAAGTACTTTCTGTCTGATTCGGTCAATCAATTAAATGTTGGTGTAGATCTTTGAATAATTCCCGTCTCATAATGGACGAACGGCATGCTGAAATTGTTCCAGTACTTAGTACAAATACAATAAAAGTCGTCGTTTGTTGCAATTTGAACTAACATACACTCGCCTGTATCGTTGGTGCTTTCCAAATAGCTTGGTAGACCACAAGTAAATAAACGTCAGTAATAATAGCACATAAGCACATAGCGCGAAATTGCTATGAAAACTAACAAAATCATCTAGGAACCACTACATCAAGCGTTATAAACTTACCAAGTTAAAGCACTATGCAATAGTATGTAACTCTAAACAAACTCAGTATTTACGTTTATGTTAATTCTTTATGTTGGCATGGCTATTGAATTCTACCTTAAAAGTTATCTAATTTACCAATTTGTATTTTTAGTATTAACAAGAAACTTTAATCTTTGCATAATCAAAATATAAACTACCCAGCAGTTTCATGGAAGATACATATTTTTTTAATTATGATCAAAAATGTAATAACATTTCCTATGGCATTCTCCTTAGGACGCCTTGGATGCCGGAGCAAGACGGGCGTGGAATTTGCGACGCACACTCAAATATTACTTTTTGTAAGTGTTCATAATATAGGTATGACCTTAATTCAAATAAATAAAATGTTAACAAAGTATTATTTCTCGATGCGATTGTCTGTGATGTTATGTCATGATCCATCATCAGGTTCTCAAGCTTCCGCTGTTGCAGTATAACCCTTCAATCGACATAGAGTTGTGGACTTTCAATCATAAGCCTATCGCGGTGCAGTTTCTATTATACCCCACTGCAGGGGCTTAAGTCTCCTCCAGGGTGAACGGGCTTGAAGCTTAAATCCACCACGCTGCTCCAGTGCGGGTTGGTGGATTCTATTCTATTGACAACTACCGGGACCGACTGCTGAATGTGCTCTCCTAGGCACGGAGTCCGTGATAGTTATGTACTTAAGTCAGAAAAACTCATCGGTACACGCCCGGATTCGAACAACGGCCCCACGACCTTATATATTTGAAGCAGGTTCGCTGCGCTCGGGCTATCTTGACACGCGGTGCGGGTTGGGGCTGTGGTTAGGGCCTGTTAATTTCCATCGTCTCAGAAGTGGTAACGTTGGAGAAGTTTGTGATATTTATTTGATTTGAAATGTATTTTGTAAGATTAATAATAATTTAAAATGAAACCATATTTTATTGCCTTAGGTATAATTTTTTTAGTATACCTTTAAGTGTTATAAATTTCGTATCCACGTCACAATAAGAAAAATAAACAAAATTAATTTAAAAAAGTCGTCAGTTTGTTGTATTTCATCCTAACGTTTCATTTACCACTGAGGAAAAAATAGCTCTGAATCTTGGATAACATAATTATCAAGATGGAGCATCCCAAACTTTGAAACGATCAAAAACTTGAGCGAAATGTCAGAACAAGTGATTAGACTGGCCATACCACATTATCATTGTTTTTAACAAACATTTTGTTAAATTGCACGTGAAGTGTAACTTCGGAATCTTTATTTTCTTTTCCAGTACGAAATTTACATGTGGCTCAGGCGAAATTGTACTTCACAGCGAATATATCTAAACATCAACTAGTGTGTGTTTTGGTCTGTGTGTATATTTTATGCTCGCATATTTATTGTCACAACGCTGTGTCTCTATGAACATCCATGCTCTGAATAAAGTAAGATTTGGTATAGAAGTCCTGAGTTTTGCAAATATGGTTAGGAATTTATCATTATGTATGAACCTTATTTTACATGTATCAAATGTTATTGTAACATTAAACAATAAAATGTCGTGATAGCTCAGAGCGCAACGAACCTGTCTCAAATTTATAAGGCCCCATAGGGCCATGGTTCGAACCCGGGCGTGTACCTATGAGTTTTTCTGACTTAAGTACACAATATCACTGACACCGTGCTTCGGAGGGCACGTTAAGCAGTCGGTCCCGGACGCTGTCAATAGATGGTGGTCGTTACAGTTCCCAACCCGCAGTGGAGCAGCGTGGTGGACTTAAGCTCCAAGCCCCCCTCCTCACCCTGGGGGAGGCCTAAGCCCCTGCAGTGGGGTAAAAATGGGCTGATGATGAAACAATAAAAGTTCTGATTTCTGTTTTTTTTTTAGCAGAAATGATGTCCCAGAATGAAGTCACATTTAGAAATTAAAGACTATTTGTGTACGTTGCTAGATAGTCTCTAATGACGGATTAGAGTCGAACGGTGTTGGGCTGAACTTTTATCCAAATCGAGAAATATTGCAGAATGAACTCAAAGATTCAAAAAGATTTGAAACTTGAAAAATCAAATCACTTTGATGAACAGCCAAAACAAAATACAAAAGAAAGCTAAATATGGAAAAAAAAATCTAAACGAACAACAAATAATGTTTCACAGTAAGTCAGTTCTGAAATTCCAAAAATCGATACTCCGTATACATTTTTCAGCAAATTTTCCTGGCGATATTATATTTTGGTACGGATTGTCCATGAAACCAACAAAATACATAAGATATATTTTTGTATATTTTTTTTGAAACCAAAACACTAAATATACAAAAAAAAAATATTATAAAGTTAAAGTAATGCGTTTGGAGGTATAAGCCTATGGCGGGAATTAAAGTCACGACTATCAAGTTAATGTACCTATGCTATAATATATACTCATATGCAACCAAATAAGTTTTAAATAATGAATGAGAAAATTTAAAAAAATATCAAAATATTCTATTAAGTTAATTACGAAACAGCCTGTATGCTGATAATTTAATACACGGGATATGGAAAAGTCATTTGCTATTAGCATATTTCTATTCAAGCGTTATCGCTTCCTTGATCCAAGTAACAATTCGGTTCGCATGCTGATCGCAGCAACAACTAATCGTAGTTGGTGTAAAAGAATATCCTGGAAGCCCGAGGATGTCGTGGTAGCGCGAGCGTCGCAAACCTGTTCGAAGTTTAGAAGGGACATGCGGCCGTGGTTCGAATCCGTGCGTGTAGATACCAATGAGTTTTTTCTGACTTAAGTACCTATCTGTCACTGACCCCGTGCCTAGGAGAGCACGTTAAGCCATCGGTCTCACGTGTCATCAACATATGGCAGTCATTAAAATCTACCAACCCACACTGAAGCAGCGTGGTGAATTAAGCTCCAAGCCTCTGTACCCTGGGGGAGACCTAAGCCCCTGCAGTCGGGCATAAATGGGCTGGTGGAATGGAAAAAGTAAATAAAACCAACACGATGGTGCTATGATTTTTATTTAGGGTTTGTTTTAGAATTTTGTTTTTTTAGTTACTTTAAATTAATACATTAATGTTAAGTATACATAGTGATTTACATGTAAAAGTACAAATTGTCTAGGAGCCCTCTTCTGCATTTACCGTCTAACCACTCATATTATAACTAGCTGGTGTAAGATGGGGAGTTATAATCTATCAAATTACTTTATCAAAACCAAACGCTGCTTTCAAATTAATTTACTCTATGGATTTTTATATATAGATATTTTTGTTTTTAATTTAGTATACTATACCATACCATCAGCACATTGATGCCCACTTCAAGGGCTTAGGCCTCCCCTCGGGAGTAAAGAACTTGGAGCTTAATCCACCATGCTGCTCCAGTGCGGGTTGGTGGATTTAAGCGACTGCCATCTATTGATATCAATAAATAGCAGTCGTTAAAAATTGACGAAAACATTAAAGATTTAAGTATACTACTTTTTTAACGTCAATTACTACATGTACTGTACTCTTTCAAATCGAATGCCACTAAAATGAAGCCAACTATGTGCTTTCGGACGGGAGGAAATGCGTGAATTGTTATGCCAATTAAAATATTATTTGTGACGTGAATTCGATGAACGTCTTACGTTTTTCATCCCAGAAAAAAGTTCTGATTAAAAATATGTACATTCGAGAGTTTCGTGCGATTAAAGTTTTAAAGTTTCAAAAGTGCTTATATTATGTCATCGTAAAAAAAACTATTGGGCAATTACACAAAAATATAATTCATTTTTCATCCATCCGAGATATCATTGGCCGCACGATTGACCGTTGAAAATGAGGTGCATATCGCTCAATTTCAATTGATCTAATGTCGAAACTATTCGACGAATTTAAACGAATTAAAACTAGAGTTTATTGTTTAAAGTTAAAAAAAAAACAATCAATTTGCAACATAAAAAGATTAATAACGTCAATTGAAAATCGAAACGCCAGGACTTAATACAAAGAAGATTTAAACGAAAGAGTTAAATCCCTTTCGTGACGCACAAAACCCTTTTTCGGTAGCGTAGAGTGGAAGTACTACTCTGTAAAAAAAGTACCGGGAATTGTTCATTTAATTCTAATTCCAAATTCAATTCAAAAAGTCTTTTTTGTCGGTGAGTACGCTCAACTGTTTTCTATATTGGTGCGAAGTTTGAGCACCATCTGTCATTTAGTTTGTGTACAGTGCTCGATTTTGTTAGGTCCTCTCAAGTGTGTTTTGCGACTTTTATAATGGATAAAAACATTGAACAAAGAGTTTGTCTCAAATTTTGCATTGCGAATGGAATTTCGTGTTCCGAGTCGCTGAAAATGTTGCAGAAAGCTTACGGTAAATCGACTTTATCAAAAACACGTGCATATGAGTGGTACAGTGCATTCAAAAGCGGTCGGGGTGTGGTGGAAGATTTGCCTCGCTCTGGTCGGCCATCAACGTCTTCAACTAAAGTTAATATCGCTAAAGTGAAGGAAATGGTGACTGAAAATCCTCATTCAAGTTTGAGAGAGATAGCCGCTGAGCTTTCTGTGTCTCACTCATCGATTCGTATAATTTTAAACGATCGCTTGAGCATGAAACACGTTGCCGCTCGACTAGTCCCAAAAGATCTGAATTTTCTTCAAAAACTCAATCGCGTAAAAGTCGCCGAAGACATGCTAGAACGAGTCAGTTTCGACCCTACATTCATAAAACGCATTGTTACTGGTGACGAGACATGGGTTTACGAGTTTGACATGAAAACTAGTCAACAAGCTTCAGAATGGCGCCTTCCAACTGAACCGAAACCGAAAAAACCACGCCGAAGTCGATCAAAAGTAAAGGTCATGTTGACTGTTTTCTTTGACTATCGCGGTGTTGTGCACTCGGAATTCTTGCCAGAAGGTCAGATGGTAAATAAAGAATATTATGTGAGTGTTATGCGGCGTTTGCGAGAGCAAATTCGTCGAAAAAGACCAGATTTGTGGAAAGAAAATTCGTGGATTTTGCACCATGACAACGCGCCATCGCACAAAGCCATCATTGTGAACGAATTTTTGGCCAAAAACTCAACAAATACCATTGAACAACCTCCACATTCACCGGATATGGCTCCGGCCGACTTTTTTCTCTTCCTGAAACTGAAATTACCACTTCGAGGCACCCGTTTTCAGTCGATAGAAGACATAAAAAAAAATTCGCGGCGAGAACTGAAGTCGATTCCGGAAAATGCGTTTAAAAAATGTTTTGATAATTGGATTATTCGTTGGCGTAAGTGTATTATTTCGGAAGGGGCATACTTTGAAGGTGATAAAATAAATTTGGAATAGTAACTAACATTTCATGTTTTATTAACCTTTTCCCGGTACTTTTTTTACAGAATGTATCCATCGTTTGAGGAAAAAAGAAGCTATAAAATGAGAGACAAATCAGGTTGACCAAGATGGAGAGCATCAACAAGTAAAATCGACATTTCCTACTTCGCTATTTTCTACATCAATCGAATCGCTTGAGGAATTAGAATCGAATTCATTAAAAAAAATAAAAAAACAGTGGGAGTAGAGTTCCAGCCGCCTCGATTTTAAACGAGATCTACAGCTCATGGTCGCAATAACGTAACGTAATAACGTAATAAAGTGATAACGTATACATCACAACAACGCCTAGGTTCCAAACTAAGCATTAGCTTGTATTTTGGGTACCAAACGAAGACACCACATACATATAACAACCAAGACCCGGTCGGTCCCAGTATCAATATTCATCATATAAATACTGACCCGACCTGGGATTCGAACCCGGGACCTTCAGCTCCGTAGGCAAGGTCGCTACCCACTAGGCTAAGCGGTTGTCAATAGAACGACTTTTATACAAATGTTAAGTAGGAAGAAATAATTTAAGCAAGAGAGAAAAATAATATATTAAAGCAAAGGTAAAATAGTGAACCCCGAGTGTAGCGAAGGATTCGAGGTGCCACCTGATTGACATTCAAATAAAATTAAATACTCTGCTTATCACTCTTATTTAAAGGAATTACATAGAAAATTATTAATATACGTAAAACGCAGTACCCCCTCAAATATACTCCCTCAGAATCGCAAAATTTAATTGATTCAACTAAAATTATAACACTTGTTTATAAATAAATTACTTATAAATAAAGATCATTTTTTGGGTGCGATGTACCCAAAGCTTTATGGTTCCTGTCCATTACTTTTTTCAGCCCGGTCAATACGTTACCGTAGGTGTGGTATCGGACAGGAGGTAACGGATTAATATATTAGAATAGAAAAATAATGTTCCGTATACACTTACGTATACACAATATCACTGACACCGTGCATCGGAGGGCACGTTAAGCAGTCGGTCCCGGACGCTGTCAATAGATGGCGGTCGTTACAGTTCCCAACCCGCAGTGGAGCAGCGTGGTGGACTTAAGCTCCAAGCCCCCTTCCTCACCTTGGGGGAGGCCTAAGCCCCTGCAGTGGGGTAAAAATGGGCTGATGATGATGATGATACACTTACGAATTTGACAGCTAAGGTAGTTTGCCAATTTACTCGGGTAAGCAATAATTTAATTTTTGCTAATAATTTATTTTTTCTATATAAAATAGATTTAAATGTTTGTATATTAGTGTGTGTAATATGTATATTATTAAATATTTATGAAGGTTATACATATATAGTCGAGCCACTTCGAGTGGCAAGTTCCAGAAAAAAATAAACTAGTGGTTAGTATATAACTGACGTACTAATTTTATAACAGTGGACGTTGATTTGATGGTTATATTTTCCTACCAAGCGATAAAAAACGTTAACAACTTGCCATGGGTTTTGCTGAGAGTTAGACAGAACCGAGTGTTGTAACAATATTCAAAAAATTGAATAAGTAAACAACGTGTAAGACAACTTTAGCTAAAATTTAATCGGATGAATCCAAATTGTATAAGTTATCTCAAATGAAAATGTTACGACTATGTATCGGGTACTAAAACGACGACAATCACAAACACTCAGCAGAGTACGCTCCCAAAATCCAGAGATAACAAATGTTGGCATAGGTATTACGTTTCAAGACATTTGTTCGACGTGCCACTTAGATCTAGAACTTTCTATGTCATGATTGAAGTGTAAAACTGCTACGAAACAATTTTCTTTCCGTATACACTGATACATACAAAACATATTTTAATCGATAAACACTTAAAAGGCTATGGATGCAATCAGAAATAATAGTAGAAGCGGATTTCCGTGGAAATAGAGAAGTTATAAGATGATTACCATACATTTCAGCATCCATAGATCGACAGTCATAAGTAAAGTGAATTTGAATTGAATTGAATTTGAAGTTTTCCTTTTTCTCTTTTTTGGGCAATATCACATAAATTTATAAAGTGACAAAATTGACAGCAGAGTCCGTTAGAACAGATCTAGCATTTCGGTCGTTTAAAGTGAAAAATCTGGCGACGACCGTTTGCGGACACCTGCGTTTCCGCCCACACATCTGCCATTGATGCATTCGATCTACAGTTGGAATTCTAAATATATAGTTTTACTCTAATGAAATGGTGTCAATTTAGTTTAAAGCGGAACCTAATTTCTCTAGTTTTATATTGAAGTTTAACTTTGAGGGAAATGAAAATGAACCAATTATTGATTTAAGAAAATAAAAAAAAAAACAATAGAGTGCTTTGACATTACCCGATACGATATCGGTATCGACCTCTAATGTGAACGCGATACGTATGTCACATCGGACGATGTGAAAAGCAGTACATTTTCAAAACGATTCCCTTACCCCGATATCGGCTTCGGAATTCGATACCGATATCATGTCGGGTCGTGTAAAAGCGCATATCTGTATGATTTTGTTTTAAACTAAAGTCCGACATTTCATTTATTTTATAACTTGTATGAAAGGAAACTCAGTTTCTACGTAAAAGATATCATAGTTTTCTATTCTGATGATTTACAAATATATCCTGCTCGACTTTTTTACGTTTGTAGACTCTACGAAGTCATCAGACGGTCGTCTTCAGAGAAACTTAATGTGGTGAATTTTGAGCTAATCAGAACTTAACTAATTGGCACGTTGAAATGTAGACTCAAGTTAAAGTTTTCTATATATTTTGTTAGGAACATGAAGGGATGTTTAAGTAAGTACCTGATACAGATAAGCCTATGTTGAACGATTGAAAAATGTCAAAAAAGTGACAGATATAGGTATGTAAGACTTATAGCCTCTCACAATATTTATTCACTAAATCGTTTCGACTCATAAAAGTAAATGCAATTGGTGAAATATAAGCTTATTGATTTATTACATTATTTATATTTATTTATTTATTATTTATATAATAAAACATTATTTATATCAGAGAGATAAAAATTACAATCAATTCCTATAAAACATACAAAATTCTTTTGCTTATATAAAAATTAGTATTGATGAGCGCAAAGTATCGAGAACGCTAGCATCGTTCCCGCGCTGAATGGCTAGGCTGATCCTCTGAACGAAATATTCTTTGCTTAGAGGGTCACCTGACACCAATCGGAGCCTTGCGCCAATTTCACGCGAGAATGCAACAGCATCTTCGGACCATGAACCCATTGTCCAGATATATAATTGTCTTAAATATAATCATATCAAACGAAAACAAAGAAACCACCACCTGGGCATAGATTGTGACATTGAAAAAATTCAATGCTACCGTGATGTCACAGTAATTAAAATTAATAATAGTAAATTACATCACTCTGGAAATACTACTTAGTAATTATAAAAACTTGTATAGTCAGAAACCTCAGTACGTTAGCGATATCATTATAGTCATTCGTCTTGCTTTCATTAATTTAAGCCAGAAAATTCCATGAAAACAAATACCTATTTAATGAAGAGAAGTTTGAAACTCAACTGTGAGTACATAAGGCATACATCCACATACACAGTACATACTGATAGACAAAGATGGCCAGTGATAGTCAAGTCACAAACGATTTGGAAAATTATGGGAAATTAACCATTTTGCCATGTTCCAGTGAAGTAAAACGAGTACAGTGTTGTACGTCTTATAGTTATGAATATAACCTTCGTGGACCTCTACTTCGTGGGCATACTATATTTTAAAAACTACATTTGAAACCATTCAAATGCAAAATAACACACCAATGGGCAATACTTGTTACGTACTATTTATGTTATTCCACTTACCGCCGCTTATAAAAAACATTCATACAAACGATATTTTTGCAAAGCTTATTATACTGGACTTTAATGGACAAGTGTTCAATTATGAACGTTACATGGCGCCAAAAGAGTAACGAAATATTCGAAAAGCGAAGAGTGACCAAGAGGCAGATACATATCAAACATGTTAAATACAGCTCGCAGTAAGTACCCGATTAAAAATAAACACATTTCCAAGAACATGCTTAAATTAAAATCACGCCGAAAGATGTACGAATCACAATATTTAATATTATTTTTTCTGCGTTTCAACTCATAAAAGGACAGTTTCGTTTTATGTAAACATAATTAATTTATTTATAAGCGAGTGAGCAACACAAGAATATTGCTGTCGATTCGTTTCACAATATAATAACGGTATCTAAACAAAAGGAACATTAATTCCTCTTAGTAATCGTCATATAATTAATTTCAGCGAACTGGGAACGGTCAAATATAAAAATGATGAGACGGGCTCGCCGGCGCTAGATATCTCCTACGAATGAGCGCTGAGAGTTATAAATCACCGAAGAGGGGACAAATGAATACGAAATAAAAACGGACGCGCAGCTAAGCCCCGTAATTAATCAAAGAATTAGCCGTACTAATTGAGTTCTGCTTATTTCTTATCCGTGACAATATAATTTATGAATTAGGAGATGTTAGACGCGCGACGCTTCTTACTTCAGTCGGTTCTTTCGTGGAGGTATGTGGGTCAGTGGTGATGTGGTAAAACGTTATAAACGTTGTGTTAATTCAATAAATCGTTACAATTTCATGCAATATATTAAAAAAAAACACCGGTTCTGTGTAACTTCGAGTCCGTTACTTAGTAGGCCGTGAAGTTGCGACAAAAATATTCATGACTTTTGAGAAGCTAATTTTTTTATGACGGTATTTGTAATACTCATTCACTAACTGTGAAGTCAATCACCGTTCTTACGTTTAGGAAAAAATAAAAAAATAGGAAGAATAATAATTTTTCACTCCACGTACTCGGGAAAGGAATAGTATTGACCTGTAGAGCGTAAATAAAATGCGTTTTTGATCCCTAGCAAAGAAAAGTGATGTCGTAAATGGTTAAATGTAGGAAAGATATAGGGTGAAAACAAAAAGGTTCAAGTTTAAATTTTGCATTCAAACTGTTCGATCTCACCGTGCCTTTCTTATTAGTAGTTAATTTTAAAAACACTTTTAATAATAAAAAAATAATTTATTTATTCCGTACAATAATATTAATGATTTTTTAAATGAAAACAGTGAAAATTAATGTCATATAATTTATAACGAATTTTGTGAACCAAGAATTAATACGACTGTAATGCAATAAAAGATGACAATTATATTCAATTCATTTATTTACATTTAGTATTGCATTATCAAATTACAGAACAAAAAAAATGTTCAATATACCTCAAATATTTTTTTTCACACAAGCAGTAAACACTCTAAGTATTTATTATCATTTATAAAAAAATCACAAAAGTTTATTTTAAGTATATACTTATTTAACATAAACGTTTGTGATAAAATATAAAATAATACTGGCTGGTGAAGAATTAACAGATTGAAAAATAACATACATTCAATATTTCACCCTCAAGTACTATTTTCCTCCCTTGGTTCGTGTACTTACTTTATCTACTATCAGTTTTTGCACAAGCAGTGTGGAGCCAATCTTGTTTTAGACGAATCAGCAACGATTTAAATGTCAAAACACAGGACTGGAAAGGATTGTCTAAAAGCTGCGGTTAGGCTGCTACCATGCTTTTTACTTATACCAAATAAGCTTACAAAAAGTTAAAAAATTTAATTTAAAAAATATACATTGCTCTAATTTCACCACGTTCTAACGCAACTGCTATTACGGCATCAGTCAGTTAAGGGACTTGCTCATTTGTTTCGAGTCTAGCAGTCGAGGCTTCAATAAACAGAGCACGATCCGATTCAATCCGACGCAATATGCTGAATGTCGAGCGATAATAGTTTGTTGATGATTTCTGTTTCGCATATAAAACATAGTACACAGTATTAACAGACCGCGATTTAAACGGGCGATCTGTTAAATTCAGTGTATAAGGCAAAACGGTTCGCTCCAAAGAAGAGATCGTCGCATTCTACGAACGGCGTTGTGATCCATTCACGCCTTGTGTGATCCAGATCACGCCTTGTGTGAAAATGCTTTCTGTGATTAAAGACTCCATTAAGTATTTATTATCATTTATAAAAAAAAAACGGTTCTTAGAAAGCCACTATTTTTTGTTACGGACTCTGAACTTTCACACCTGTTTTGAAGCTTTGAACCTTTATCTAAATAATAGGCAAATATACTGCACCGAGAATGCCCAATTGAAGCAGTCCATTTTATCTTTAAAATTCTACTAGAGTCTGCTTGTACGTAAAATATACATGTTTTAAGACATACCTTTTTATATTCGGATTATCTTTGTACTAAAAGGGTTAATCCGACGCTCGTTTATTAAGCGTCTATCTAATACATAAATCACATAAATCAAATTATGAAAGTCAGCTCATAAATGGTCATTAATTAATTGTAGTTAAAAAGTAAACCACGATATTAACTCAATGACCAAACGACATAATCGCCGCTCTAATGCGTAGGCATTACAGCTGGATTTTAATAAAAAATCATCTTTGATACCTAATAATTAATAATGAGCTTTAATGCATTAATTTATTTGATTAGTCGAAATCAATGAAATGTTACTTTTTCAGTGTCTCTAATTACATAGTTAACATAAAGTTCATTAATATCGTATAATTCGTTTGCATAACGATTTAGAAAATATTTTCTGTATGAAATAAGTAATTTTAAACTGTTCGTGACTTCCAAAATACCTAATTATAAACTTTTTAAATCCGTCTAAATCTTACCAACTAGTGTTGTTTTCAAATAGTGTCATATAAAATGGCTTTCACAGTTAAACCGATCAAGATACTTGTTTCTTAAGAATAAGAGGGTTTAGGTATGTAGAGATTACGAAAATAGTATTAAATAAATACATAAATTCACGTTTTTTAAAAGAACGTTCCTTGTAACGGTTCTTTATAACGCTAAAAAAAAAAAACATCAATTTACGCTAGTACCGACGAGCCTGCAACAACCTACACAAAACAACTGATGAATGTTCATGATGCGAAAGAGATATGTAAGACCACAGTGGCGAGATAAGACCTAAACTTGATGTGGAAAAAATAAAATTGATTTAAAAACTCTAACTCTTATAACTAACAGTAAAGATTAGAAGAAACAGAAATCACTCATTGAACTCCTTAACAATTGTGTAGTAAATAAAGCTTAAATACTACATCTGCCGCTATACTTACTGGTACGATTTTTTCTACACTTGTCTATGGCGAATCCAGTTCAGTAATGAACTAGAAAAGTGAGACTTATGTGAACCGGTAGACAAACATGATTTTAAAAAAACTCATGTTTTATGATGAGTAAAACCTCCTACATTCTTTAAAACTTTTAATGATCCTAACTAATCGATGTACAAATTAGGGAAGATACACAGTTGGTCACGGTCGCAGTCGAGTAAGAATAAGTGATAGAAATGCTCGCGATAGCACTTGTTTTGTGCATAATGCTTAACAAAGTTTTTTGTTGAATCTATACTAATATTATAAAGCTGAAGAGTTTGTTTGTTTGTTTAAACGCGCAAATCTCAGGAACTACTGGTTCAAATCGAAAAATTATTTCTGTGTTGGATAGTCCATTTATCGAGGAAGGCTATAGGCTATATAACATCACGCTATGACCAATAGGAATGGAGCATCAATGAAAAATGTTGCAAAAACGGGAAAAAATATTCCTTTTGAGAGCTTCCGTCGCGCGCGGTGCATAAACGGTTTATGTTAAGGAAAAATCATGTATTATGGAATTTCCCTTTAAAAGTTCTAACCAAAAGT
Organism: Luffia ferchaultella; assembly: GCA_949709985.1. Lineage (NCBI taxonomy): Eukaryota > Metazoa > Arthropoda > Insecta > Lepidoptera > Psychidae > Luffia > Luffia ferchaultella. Next base: position 988,215 of record OX453256.1, on the reverse strand, counting down.
CCGCAATAGCATATGTGTATCTCTTAAGGTTAACTTACTATAACCTTTTTATAACAATCAAATTTGTTCTAACATAATGTACAATTTTTGCGAAGATGTTTTTTAAACGTGATATTAATCCTTATCAAATTAAATACGTTAGTTATCTTAAGCATTTCATGCATATTATAATTGCCCTTTACACCATACAATATAAATAAATATCTTTACAGTTTTTATCGAAATATGAAAACTATAGCGGTAGAAAATAAATTCGCTGTCTGCCTCTGTTCGTTAACTTTTTACTTCCAAACCACGCAACAGACTTTGATACGGTTTTCAGTAATATCTTATTTTCTTATAATCTATTAATTTATATAATAGAAATACTTATTATAAAGCTGAAGAGTTTGTTTTTTGTTTGAATGCGCTAGTCTCTGAAACTACTTGTCGGATTCGAAATTTTTTTTTTTTTGCCTTTGATAGCCTGACTCTAGCGGAGGGAGGGCTATATATATGAAAACGAACTGTCTGTCTATTCGGCTTCGGCCAAAACGGCTTATCCGATTTTAATAAAACTTTACACATATGGAACGGATGTAGTCAAAAGTGACATACAGAACTTTTTGTATGTCGGTCTGTACGTCCATCTGTCGAAACTGATTTTAATGAAACATCACAAGTATGAAAAGAAGGTCGTCAAAACTAACAAATGTTACACAAAGAGTGTCATAAGCTACTTTTTGTGTTTGTTTGTCTATCTGTCTGTCGTTTGTCCACATTGATCTATCAACGTATAGCCGAAACTACTAAGTCTAGGAAGCTTAAATTTTGAACGTAGGTTTATTTTATAACGTGAGCATTAAGTTAAGAAAGGCTTTTTTTTAGAAATTTCAAACTTAAGGATGGGAATGGAGGAACTTAAATAATGACGTGTTTCAGGGTTTTTAGATTTCCACATTTTAAGGGTGGGAAACGGGAGATGAAAAATTGTACCGGTTTTTTTAAAGGGTGGAAGGGGAATGAAGATTAAAAGTTTGAATAGGTGTAACCAAAATTTGTTCCAGCAAAAAGTACGTATAAACCATCTCGAACGTTAATAGTACCTATAACAGGAATTTGTAGTCTACGGAAGCGAAGCTGCGGGCGGTCGCTAGTATTTCATATTCAAAATTGAGTCTTGTGTTGAAAAGTATACGGTTGAAATTACTAGACTTATTGAACGTATTCTTTTTTATATTTGTATAGGATTGTTTATACCTCCTTGTACAGGCGATTTTTATTTGCAACTATGCATGGTAAGGACACATTCCGTTCGCTTTTCGCTCAATTAAAAAAAAAAAAATTACTTTTGACACATCTGTCCTAAATGGGCTAATAATAACAATTACTTATAGTAATTGACATATACATTATTGTCAAAATGATTTCTTACTAGAAAAAAACTAAGTGAACCGTAGGTATTTTTTTTTTCGAAATAGTAATATTTTCAAGTAATTACAATGAAATTAAAATCTAAAATGTCATATATAAAACATGAGTTTTGTTTTGTTTTTGCTTCAAAAATAATATTTAAATAAAAAAAATATTTAACGTCTTGATAGCCGACATTCGGTTTTATTATACTTTACACATTAATAAAGCTTTATAAAACTTTTATTAAGTTACTATTTATTTTATTACTCGCACTCATAAACGTTTGGGTTGGTTGGGATCAAATGAAGTCATCGTATTTAATTACGAATATTGATGAAATATTGCGTTTTTTCATAATCTATTGAAAATTAAATATAACATATATATACTTCCAACCAGCTTCAAAAATGGTAAAACAATTTTTTTAATTTTTCCTCTATCAGAAAATATGCAATGTCCATTCTACAAGTGCCTATGCCACAGTGTTACCTTTTACGCTTTGTGTATGACGTAGTTCTATAATAAGCAACAAATAAAAACAAATCTAATCTTTGGTGTGAATGGACTCTATAAAGAAGTTATTGATGGTGTTGCGATTCTGATAGTGTCCAGTGTAAGTCCGTAGTACGGACATTCCGCCAGTCACGCCCTTTGACGAAGCTCGTCTTCTAAGCCGACGACGATTAGTTTAGCTTCTGCTATCACTGGATGTGGTATTTAGTTACTTATAATAAACACCCGACAATATTAACAATAGTTCAGACTGAAAATAGTTTACACAGTTATTTTTCTAATTGGAAACATATTGTATATAACAGTTTTTCATGATATTCTTGTGATAATTAAGTTTTGTGGACACTTTTTCCTGCCTTTCTTTTCTCCATAGCCAAAAAATTGCTAGATGCAATCTGAACAAAACAACTGGGGTCACTCTTCACTTTAAGTACAAAATGTGCTAACAACGGCCTAATAGGTCGTTTGCCACGAGCTCAACCGATCCAAGCGATAGATTTGACGACCGCTTAGCCTAGTGGGCAGCGACCCTGCCTGCGAAGCTGGAGGTCCCGGGTTCGAATCCCAGGTCGGGTCAGTATTTATATGATGAATATTAATACTGGCACCGGGTATTGGTTGTTAAATGTATGTGGTGTCTTCGCTTGGTACCCAAAATACAAGCGAATGCTTAGTTTAGGACCTAGACGTTGTTGTGATTGTGTGTGTTATTATTATTATTATTATTATTATTATAGACGTGTTTCGTAGGCTTGTTACAAGGACATGCGAGTTTTAATAAATCATGAGTGTTTACCGCTGACATTCAAATTCAAATTAATTCGACTAGCACGAGTTGTTTCTCTGGTGCTTCTTTGTAGATATGGTAGTCGTACATGTGTATCCGGTTTGATGTAATATCATTTTAATACTCAATTTACAATTTGTGCTTGCCATCCTATAACTACGGTTCTATATCCTCGTTTCCATTCACAATCGATCCTGAACCATAGCAGCGCTCAATCCAAGTACTTATACAACCTGAACGTAGTCCAAACTTACAGAGCGTGTAGAGCTTACCGAACTAAACAAAAAGTTTCAAGTGAGCAGATTACGGAACCTAAAGGTTACGGAGAAACTCATGTTTTAAGTTTCATTCTTTTATACCATTTATATTTTTTTTTATTTAGTACGGTAAAATTTATACACTCAATAAGTTTGTATAACGTTCAGCCAAACACGTGGTATATTATATCCGCCTTTTTTAACAAGGTTCAAGTGAGCAGACGCAAACTAACGGTTACCGAAAAAAAACATGTATAAAATTTCATTTTTGGTAAGGTCTATACGCTCTATAAGTTTGTACTACGTTCAGCCGAACACGCCGTATATCGTAAACAGAATATTATTCAAATGTTATCAACGACGCGATGTAAAACCACAATATAAATCCCTTTGTAATGTTAATCCCATTATAATCGTTTTTAATATAATCAACAAAACAATGCCGCATTCACGTCATCGTAGTTCGACGCCGTAATATCCGGCGAGCCATCGATCGCTCCGTCTGTTCCACGCGTTTAGGCGAGAACATTCACCGATGCGATGTAAGATAAATAATGTGACGACACCGTGTCACGTGCCTCGGAATATATCGTAGATAATACACGTGAATGCCACCCTTAATTTACCAGGAGGGGTTCGTCGTGAGCACAGTAATGAGAATAAGCTAGAAATGTATCAGGCGGTCTAATGTGATAACAGGCGTCTATTTCATATTGCTGGCTAGGTTACTGTCATATTGCCTATCCCTTCAATTATTTTATTTTATGCTAAAAAATAACTTGGCTATTAGCTATTGGGAAAACCGAAGAGAGTTTGAAAAAAACTGGAAATCCCCAATCTGAAGAATTTGCTTTGTGGGAATTAAGGACATCCCACACAGTGCCATCTCGTCCCAAAGTAAGCGAATATATGCTTGTATTGAATTTTGAATTTGAATTGAAAAAAAAAATGTTTTTTGAGAGGTTGCTCTAGAACTTTATATTTTCAGTTTTAATATCTATAATTGCAACTTTAAAATTTTGGTTCAAGCTCGTTTGTAAAAGCTTGTAATTTTTTAATAATATGTTTCTGACTCACGGATTTTTTTAAATATTGTTTCTTGCCCTTAACAAGCTTTCACAATATGTGATCTGTCGTTATAGATAAATATAATTTTTATAATTAACATCTAATATGGTCATAAAGCAGGTGTCTTTTAAAAAGCAGGTGTTTTATTAGTTTGCTTTGTGTATAATGATTACTCGAATAATCCAAAGGCAAAAGTTTACATTCACGATAAAAAGACAAGAATGTTTATTTATGGCGGTCATTTGATATGTGTCGTGGCGTGTAAGTATTTTACGTGAATGTCAAAAACACGATACAACAGTAACCGGACCACGATAAAGTTGTATAGTTTATGCTATCATTAAACTAGTAATCCGGAAGCCATTTCAGATAATCGGCTTCCGTTTTTGATACTACACGCACAACAACACGCCACTGTAATTAATATCTGGTCTGATGCTTTTTAATATAAAAAAAATATTTTTAGGAAAGAAATATTTCTAGAAGCTTTTTATAATAAAAATTTAACGTTATTTTATTGTTACTGTCAAACAGTTTTGTCAGACGACCGATTCATACAGTGGTCAAACACAAAAAAATAAATATTTAAATCTTATACATGAAGATAGAGTAAAAACCCATCGCAGCGGGAGGTAAACGAGTAACTATAAAAATGCGCTCGTTTGACTTTGTTGGTGAGACGTTTGTTATACACGTTTCCTCCACTATTGTTTGCCTGTTATAATTTAGAGAGACATTTGTAATGTTTTCAATGACAGCTCGGTTTTTTAGTTGCATTACGAAATGTAAATACGAAATAATTACAATAAGCTATCACACGACACTTATGTACCTACATTGTGTGCATTTGTGTGTTTTTATGATTTAAGGAGTGGCCGAACAAAAAAGATAATTCTACTTTCACAGTAGTCACAGCTATCAACCAAAGAGCTATTAAATGCAAAAATTCAAAATGAAAAGAGATATACTTAATATTGTTCTGTATAATTCTTAAAATAAGACACAATAATCGACCTTGTATTTAAAATATTTAAAACGGTCGCTAGTAACTTGATGAACGGAAGTGGTATTAATAAATAACTTAGAAACAAAAGTATTTCAACAGTAACGCGATAGCTGCCTATGAACGTTTAATAAATAACTGTGTAGGTACATAAAGCAATGAATTGGAATGGAAAATGAAGCAATTTATCTTAGGTAAAACCTTGCTCGAGGACAGGATTATTCAATCGCAACGTTATTCAAATAGATATCTGTTCTGTTGTCAACACAATCACGTATTTTGTTTCTGTTCAATTAAAACTTCGAATAAACAAATGACATCACTCGTTGTACTCCGGCCATTTCGATAACAGCTAATGGATGAAAACGTACAAATAACAATTTCGAGTTAGAAAGCTTTTGTGTTATATTGTTTACTTAACGTTCAGATTTATACATTTTATACGTATTTTAGGTACTTTCGAAGGTGAAAGAAGTCAGTTTCTTTCAATGTTTTCTTCAACGAAGTACTTCTAATAACGCACTAGAACAAAGTCAAAACTTCTTGGGTATGCATAAGTATGGAATTAAGTTAAAATTACTTTGTAATCAATACAAATTGACTCTTTGTGTACTTTTGTACGTCTGTGACTTGACTAATAAATAGGAAATAAAATTCATTGGAGAGTTCTGTAATTTAACCAACGTTAGCGTACACGAACAGAACATAAGGAAATTGTCGTCGGGACCTCGTTCAAAGATGAATTTTTTTCAGTATTAGCTCGTTCGGAGTCGTCCACCAATCGCTCGGGTCTGCTTGCTATTCTACGGTAAGGCTTCTTCGGTGAGCTCGCTCAGAGTGACCTGTATGTTGTCTTTACTACCCTGCTCCGACATGCATGCATAGTACGAAATCCTTGAATAGTGTTTAAATTTTTTTTTAGTGGTGAAATTATAAAATTTAATCTTAATAAAACACAATTATTAAAATATCGACATTTTTAATTGGAAACATTTACAAGAAACAAACGTTCAACAATAAATTCCATACTTAGTATGGGCCTTCTGCAATTGACATACCTAAAATAATACGATACTTAGCACCGTTATACCTAAATTAGACTAGATTTTACTTTCGGCTTATAAAAATATTTACAATTCGTCTATTATAATACAAAAATTGTTAAGGGTTTTAGAGTCGAATGTTTGAAGTTTCATTTGAGCGAAGGAAAAAAACATTTAGAGTATATTCACTATAAACAAAACTAACTTAAGTTAATTTAGTTTTCGTGTTGGCTCGTCGATCTATAATCATCTAGTTCATGTGCAAACCGAAATTATGGGAGATGAGACAACGTTGGCCGGCGACAGGTACACGGCCGTCTACGTGTTAAGAGTCGATTAACGTTGTTATGAGCTTTTACCGGCCGGCGGTCCTAATGTTAACGGCCATTTTACGACACCGGCACACTAATTAACTATGGTTTAAATATGTGTGAAGTTAGTTACAGAGTAACGTGAAAATCTTAGAAAATAAATATTACAAAACGTTAGGACAAGTAAAGATATCAATGGCATTATGTTACAAAAATAAATAAACAACGTGTCCGAATCTATGCGACTAATATTTTGAAAAGCGAGACAAGTAGAGATTTTATAGTGTAAAAAATATTTTAAAATTTTTCTTTCATTTACAAAGAAATAATACAACCAGGTCGCATGCGCTGTTTGTGAAATTTCGAAAACAAAACTTAATTTCGAATTTTTCATAATTTTTTTTTTGTATTTTAAATTTCAATAACGTGGCGCTGTAGCCTACCCGGCTACGCCGGCGCCGCGGGTCTGCGACCCATGATCTAATGAATTATTTACTGGGTGTAATTTTTTTTAAACTTTTTTTCTGTCTTTATCTACCTTCTCACTCTCGAAGTATCGTTTAGTAAAAACCCAGACACGTTGTATTCAAATTAAAAGAAAAAACGTTTCATCCTAGTAATAATACATTAACTTAAATCTAATTGAAGGAACACAGTCATTATTAGTTGGTAATTTATACAGTTATATACATTAGGCTTTTTATTTTAGGGTTAGTTCATATGCAACTCTCTTGGACGCGGTGTGAAGTCGTGACGACTTCTGGCCGCAGTCGGTGAGCGGTGAGTGATGACGTCACGCCCCCTACCGACCCTGGGCTGCACGCGTTCACGCCTTTGTTCACACGACCCAAACTATGGTACGACTGAAACAATGGACACACGGTTACGCCAAATACCAGCGGTGTCAACCATTGTCGGTTAAACAATTCCGTGTCGGCGAACAATAGACACAAATCGATCGTGTAACAATAATAGAAACTTGATAAAGAATTTCGGGAAGGAAATCCATGGTATACAAGTATACGTATAAAACACTGATGTAGTTTATGGATGGTCTATCTGTAAATTACATTAGTATTTTTACATCAGTATTATTAAGTGTACATTGTACTGAAGTGCTGTAAGCCTATTAGGCGCAATAAATTTACAACCACGAAAGAGGTCACCAGTGAATATAATATTTTGATGCAATTTTGCATCTTATTTCTAAAACCCCATTAAGTACTAAAATGTTTACTTAAATAGTATTTGATTGTTTGGTAATTTATAAGTTTATTTAAAATAAAATCATTAAATATTTCAAATGGCTAAAGATGGCAGATCTATTCATAGAAAGACTAGAACCATACTCGATGACCGAAATATAGGCGACAGAAAGTATGAAAATAAATGGGGGAGGCTTTCACCAAAGAGCCGACTTCTACTAAGCAATATAATTGAACATGTCTCACATTTATTAACAAATTACTAGTAATAACGTAACAATTTCATATAAAACTCAGTTAACTTTAATTGTATAGAAGTAGTAGAATAAATAGATTTTATTTAATTATTCTTCTTCAACACCAAGCACAATCAGTGTGCATAACATGATTTATGTTGCTATTTTAAATTTATCCTTTATTTCATCGCATTTTTTTAAATTAAATCAAATATTTTTACATCGTTATTAAATTTAGTCGATATAATAGGTACTAGGTGTGAAACATTTTCTTAGTTGTATAGTACGCAACAGAACAAAAGCTGTGTTACTAAATTTTTAGTTAATTAACGTTCTTGTCAATGTATTTTTTCTAATACGCTGACTGATTTAAGTCCACTCAAAAATTATAACATTTAGAACTTGATATTTGAGTTAGATTGTACACTCACATTTGTTGCAGGTATTCTATAATCTTTCTTCCTAAACTCAGCGTAATATGAACCATCGGGTTCTGATCGTAAGTCGTCTCCGTTCATTTTACCTAACTTCGTGCTCGAAGCTGGCCTTTGGAGACTCATATATCCGTTTGATACCGGCCGCCGTTCTGCAACAAACTTCCTGACATTAATTTGTTCATCACAATTTAACCGACTCGTTCTAATAATGTACTAAAGGGATGCAACAAATCGAATTATCAGGTATGATCGTAAACATTACAAATGTTACAAATGATCCATTGTATTTGTACATTAAGAATAAATATTATAAAAATCCCAAGTTTGGCAAGAAAAGAACTAATAATATTAACTGCTGAAGTGTGCTTGACAAAGCTTTAATAGTGATAGAATGACAACCACAATTCATTCTAGGGTTTTAAGGTTTTAAGAAGAAGAAATCAACATCTCAGACAGACAAAAATCACAATTTGTCAAAAATATTTATTTTACCCTCACATTTGTCTACGCAATAAAATAGGTACAAATTTGCCATGTAACGGTATTTGTTTGGAGACACGCGTCCCAAAAATAATTACGCTACGAAAATAAGTAAAAATGTTACGCATACGTAAATAGTAATAGCGGTTAAGTAGTTTTTCCCTTTTAAGGGTTCCGTAACCAAATAGCAAAAAAGGAACCCGCCCGTCCGTCTGTCTGTGGTTTTTCTCGGAAACTATTGGTAATATATAGATGAAATTTGGAAGGTAGGTATAACCTATGAACCGCTACACAACGACGTAGTGAATTTAAGAAATTTTTTTTTGGGATAGGCCGCCATACATGTAACTGAAGTACGAAAAAAAATCATCGTAAATTTCATATATACCATCGTATTCATTACAACAATTTTTTTTTATTTAAGGCAACAGTTGTTGAAATATGCACTCCTAGTCTAAAAGATTGTAAAAATTCCACAGAAAATGACAGTTTTCTATATTGTGTGGTGGTACGGAACCCTTCGTGTGCGAGTCCGATTCGCACTTGGCTGATCATTTTTCGTTCATCTTTGGTACAATTTGATTTCACATTTTAGAATTTAATTCATGAGATCTGTCTTAAGATGTGTCATACTGCATACTTAAAAGGAACAGCGTAGTTACCTACATTTCAGCTCTAACCCATTTTAATGCTCTGTGGTGATAACGATATATATATGTATATAAATATGTAGACCACGCAAGCGTAGCCGCAGGCGGTCAGTAGTATTTCATAATCTATAATATTTCTTATAATGTTTCCACTATATCTATTGACTCACCATATAAACACGGAATGATATCAGGATCGGCGTCATCCACATCGCGCGGGCTGGGCGCCCGGCCTGGCGACAGCAAAGCGCCACGTGCCCCACTCTCTGTGGGTGCCGGTTCGGGCTTTGCCCCACTCGGACTCGGCGCGGGACGCTCCATATACAACGCCTCGCTAGATAAGAAAGTAGTTTTTAGTTTTCACAAGTGGCGTATAAAAAGAGGATGGTACATTTCAGTGTAGAATCCCAACCAAACTAATATTACAATTGAGAAAAAGTGTTTATTTGTCCTTTCCTCACATTGTAACGGAAACGAAACAACGTAATTTTTTGCACGGATATAAATATTTGCAATGAATAGTGAACATAGTCTGGAGTTGTGGGATGGAATGTTAAGAGTCAAAAAATAGAAAAAATAGTGAGACGGTGAGATCGGGAACGAGGTAACATAGCTATAAGAACGTGTATCGATGTATCGATGCGGGCAAAGTAGACATGAGCGCGTGCATGTCGTGAGCAAAAGCGAATCTTAAGCAATAATAAATCAGGTATTACCTACATAACTCAGATATACGAAACCGTGAAGAAAAGCAAAGTATTTAATGAAACCTTATACATTAGGGAAATAATCGTTCCCAATGTCACCTCGGAAAGATGTATGGCCAAAGTGACCACTATGGGATAACTGACATGAAAAATATCTTACTAGAAGTTACTGAAAATTTAGTTTTACAGTAAGTCAAGGTTGTGATTTCATATTTCTCGGAACAAAAACAATTATATATATATTTTTTTTAAATAAACCTAGTATGTTCAAAATCAATTGTATTAGACGCAGAAGGAAGCATCCTAGTGCATAGAACTGGTGCACTTTAAACCATACACAGAATGGCAACAAGATAACGTATATACTTTGTACACATGACAAATTGTCTGTGACAGACAGCGGGTTAATCCGATCAAATCGCAGAATACAGGTATCGCCAACTTCACTCAGCGCGGAAAGCATAGAATGTGTGGAATAGAATTATCCTATTAGTAATTTTATTGGTTAGTGGGTACTTGCCTGAGCGGTGCATGTTTAGATGGCAAGTGTTGCCTCCGCGCTGCGTGTCTTCTGTAAAGCGCGGCCAGTACGCCGCACACGGCCGCCGCCAACAGAGCTGCCGTGGCCGCAATCGATGCGAGTACTGGCGACACGCCCAGTGAACTGCTCTCTCCTGCATTAAGTGATTTCCCTTAATATTTACCAATTTATAGACTAGACTAAGAATTTATTACTAGACATAAGCACAGCAAAACAAGTTGAAATAATGCTCACAGTTATATTTTAGCAACTATAAAATATTAATTAAAATTAGTAGATGTGTTTTTTTCTGGCATTGCGTTCAATAACAAAATGTACATTCAAAAAAGTGCATCTGTCTTGTGTGTCACATGTTTGTCACTTGATGTTTATGAATCATCTACAAATTAAGCAAACTCACTAAGCATGTCATGCACATTTTGTAAGTAACAGGTAACATATTTATATTTAGGTTATAAACAACCAAACTATGCAAAACAATCAATTTATCAAGAGCTGGCATATTGTTAGAAGTGATGTTTTTGTTAATAAAATCTATTTTGAACGATTTATCTGTATAATAAATTACAGGTTAACAACTGCATAATCAACAATTCTAATAAATATTACGCTGTATTTCTGAATTATACCAGAATAGACTTACAAATTTATTCCTATTATAGAAACTAAAAGACAAACATTAAATTATGCATTGTATTGAACCATAATTCAAACTTAAGCACCAAGTGCGACAGTTGTGCTTGCTAAATTGCGTGTCTTTGAGGACTTTATATCATATAATGGTAATATATCCACTTATTTGGATTTATTAAAACGAATGATATTAAAAAGTATAATTTTATGTTCTGTTAGCAAAATTTTCTCAAACTTAAATTTCAGAATATATAATTATATGTAAATAATACCTTTTAAAGAGTATTTTACTTTGAGTAGGTATGTCAGATAATGTTAAAGAGATCTAACACAAATCAAAAGCTCAGTGTCTGTTCATAACACTATATATTTCCCCCATGCGACATAAATCTGCTTGAGTTGGCTCGTTTTTGTCACCTAATATATCCTATTGTGGCTGTATTTAAAGAGACGCAATCCAAAAGCCCGCTACTAAATATCCTGCCTGTAAGAACTTTTTTTTAAAATAAAAAGTATTTTTAGTGCTCAAAATAGCACAACAATTTATAACTACTGTAAATTAATAAGAATATTGAACAATCAACCAAGTGCGAGTCGGACTCGCACACGAAGGGTTCCGTACCACCGTACAATATAAAAACATTTATAGTATGGGATGTAGTACCCTTTCATTTTCAACTTTATTTTTATAATTTTTTTGTTATAGCGGACATAGTAATACACACTCTGTAAAAAATTCGAGTATGCACCTATTACGGTTCAAAAGATACAGCCTGTTTACTGACAGATGGACGCACAGACAGCGAAGCCGTAGTAATAGGGTTCTCGTTGGTTCACTTTAGGTATGGAACCTTAAAAACGTTACGAAAAAAGCGAAAACTTTTTGATGTTATTATTTGTTAACTATGTCACCGATTTAGCGTTGTTTTTTTAAGAATACCAATAATAAATGTACAGCAAAGAAAAAGTTTGTTTTGTAAAGGGGCTGACTTACATAAGAAATTTGAACTTCTGAGCTGCTGCCATGTTCCTGTCAATGTACGTAGTGACAGCCTACAATTTTATTAAAATAAACAAAAACAATATCGAAAGTTGCTGTTTTTTTTTTATATACGATCAAGTTGTAACACTCATGAATTTCCGAGCCATTTCTGATACATAAACGTTGCCTATTCCAAATGAACATATAATTGTGCTTTGGTCAATAAAAGAGGATTTCGTGCAGTCGGCTCTCCTACTAATTATTATTTTCCGAGTAAGAACTAATAAATCAATTTAAAAATTAATTTACCATAAAAAAACGAAATGCGCTTGAATTGTATTTTAGTCGTGACTGTCGCAATATAAAATTACTTGGACAGGCCTAAACTGGTGCAAAAGGTAATTTGGACAGCACTCGGTAGGTAAATAATTCGTATGCCACTAAATTGCTCCATGGCCATTCGGTGAACAAATTTTCTAGTGGTAACAGTAACGTTAAGTGTATAACAATTTCGTCTAATACAATGGTTTCTAATAAAACAAGTGCAATCTGACTAGTTACACCTTTGCATCTGTGGTTTTGAAAAATTCGATTATTTTGTCAGTGTTTGCAGATTTAAGCTGTCGAAACATAAAATGTCTGCCATATGTTTACAATATAGCCCTCACCGAGCTTAAATTTTGTATAGTACAGTTATAGAGACCGCATGAAAAAATAAAAATCACGGTACTAGAATTTTCACTATTTTGGTGGAATATGAACGGAGTTACAAACGCGTTACCCGCTAATGTCGAAGTATCACATATAGAATCTGATGGCAATTTTAAGACGAAATGGGGATGATATTTATTTTCATGTCGTAACGTGGCGTATCGTTATAAGTTCTTTTAAAATTAAATAGATGTTTTTAAAGACTACTGTGTAATTTAGCTTCCCTTTTCTGAGGTGTACAACTCCAAAACGGTTGTTCACGTATTCACCCTGCTGGTATTTTTAAACTAAAATATTGAAATTCTAAAAAAAAATTACATGGATATCGTTTACAAAGATTGATCAAAATTGTTTAGTTTCGAAATATATTTAATCGAGGAGAAACAGCTAAAACCGAAAAAAAAACTAATCAATGTAAGACTATATGCACAGCCGTTCTCACTACAGGACCCTACATTGTGCGTAGTCCGATACATTCTTGGGCGTTTTTTGATACAGCAATCCACATTTTATGTTAATATTGATAATGAAATTGATTTAAGCTCACCAGTGAACTTGGCTGGTCCCCGCATCGTGACTGCTTCAATGGTGGCTGGATCGCTCCGCCCTTTGGCGTTCACGGCGTATAATTCGATGCGGTAACTACCGCCTGGAGGTAGTCCATGCACCTCGAAGTATGGCGGCGTGCGGTTCGTTGACACATTGTAACGGACCTGACCGAAAACCGAGGTTACTTATATGAAGAAAGCGTGGCTTCCTTTTGAAGAAGAAATTCGTTAGTAGCAATATCTACTTAAATATAAAGACAAACTAAAAGGAGAACATATTTAAAATCAGTAAGAATTGTGGGTTGACAAACTTCACAGTTACTAACAGTATTTTTTCTAAACCACCTGCAAATCTGTTGCGGTAACTGAAAATATTTTGACTTACAATAAAAACATTCTATACTCTCTGTCAAAACATTTATAAAGACCATACGTAGAAGCACAAGAAATCAGTTTATTAAGAAACAGTCTGTGTGTTTACAGTTTAATGATCACGAAAACCTTGTAAAAAATAATCACGAGATAGTAATGTTTGCTGATGATACTTCTTTAGTATTCAAAGTTAATAGAAGGAAATTTACCTACGACGATGTAAACAATACTATCTCCGAAATAGTAGAATGGTTCACGGCTAATAATTTATTACTAAATGAAAAAAAAACCAAATGTATAAGATTCTCGCTACCGAACGTCAAACAGGCACCTACCAATATTGTTATTAAAAGCGAGAAATTGGACCTTGTGGATTCTACTGTATTCTTAGGAATCACATTGGACGCGAAATTGCAATGGGATCCTCATATCACTAACTTGGCGAGAAGGCTCAGTTCTGCAGCTTACGCTGTAAAAAGGATTCGTTTCCTTTCGGACATAGAAACCGCGAGGTTGGTGTATTTCAGTGGTTTCCATAGTTAAATGACTTATGGCATTCTGCTGTGGGGACACGCTGCTAACGTTAATACAATCTTCGTGTTGCAGAAGCGAGCTGTTCGAGCAATTTATAAACTGGGACCTAAAGTATCACTTAGAGAAAAGTTTAAGGAAATTAATATAATGACATTGCCATCTCAATATATATTTGAAAACATTATGTACGTAAAAAAAAAAATTACATTATTTAAAAAAAATAGTGATCGGCATAATGTTAATACAAGAAACAAAGATAAACTTGCTAATCATGTCAGCCGCCTCAATAAAATCACGAAATCTTTTAAAGGGCAATGTATACGCTTTTACAATAAGATCCCAGCTGACATTCAAGATCTACCCCTTAATAAGTTTAAAACTACAATAAAACGAAAGCTTTATGCAAAAGCTTATTATAAAGTATCAGACTATTTAGATGATAAAAATCCATGGGTGTAAGCCGCTCACCTATCAGTTTGTTTCAATAATATTATTCTTTAAGCACTTATTGTTAAAAATTTTTAAATAATTTTGTTGAAAAGAGCGTCCCTCAGTTTCTTGCGCATTCTTCTGAGAGGAACCAGCATTTTTGAATGCGCCTTTGTGGTCACCTTCTTCCACAAAGTAATAAAATTCTCTCTTATGACGTATTTCAAGATTATGTTACATAACTACGAAATAAAGATATTTTGATTTGATTTGATTTGATTTGAAAGTTTATTCTCCTTTAGCATATGACAATTATCTTACACGTATGCATGAATACTGCGCTATGGATATATCAACTAGCTTGTCTTTATAAAATGAATCAAATGAAAGCCTGTACGTCAGTATCATCCATGAACTGCTTTTTAATTGGATAAGTATAATGAAAGATAAAAATAATTACGGTGAGAGATGGCAGTTCCAACAGTTCCATGAGGAAGGTTTGGGGCAGGCCTCCATCGAAGTTCTCAACGCACTCGACAAACAACGAATCAGCGCTTTGGTTCGTCACGGAGCAGTTCTGCAAATGGAAAGGCCGTCCTGCCGACAATAATTAGTTGTGTTACTGTTGTTTTTGGACTGCACTAAGTATTCCCCAAAGGCTTAAAAATATTTTCTGACTATGCTTCATGATGAAATGCTGACCCCACATTAACGTTCGATTCCTTTGTTAGTAGCGTTTAAATTAATCATAGAAACTACTTTACAGTGGTCATAATTATTTTCGTCTAAAACACTTTTTCAAGCTAATTATGTAATTCCACATGTGCTTCAATTAATTTAAACGCAAAAGTAAAAATTCGGGCACATGACTGATGAAATTAAATGAAATGAAATGATGCCTGATTTTGTGTTAAAAAAGTTTATTTCAATTTCAAACAAGCTTATTACATAATTATGTGATCAGGCAAATTTAACATTAAAATTAATCACATAATGTTAAATTTGCCTGATCATTAAAAAGCTCGCAACTTGTCTAAGAAAGTGAATTATGAACTTTCGAGAAAACAAATAATTAGTAGTGACGATGTTTTATTATGATTTATACCTTCATTAACTATTCGACATTCTGACGAAGCATACGAAACACGCCAGTGTTGCTCCGGACGTACTTCAGTATGCGAATACTAATGAGGGAAAGATAGAACGCGGCAAGAACCCTGTGGCTATGTATGGGTCTCATTAAAAACTTCATGCCGTCTTTCAGTCCAATTAAAGATAGCTAAAAACTACCAACCCGCTGCGACAAGCTGAAAGAGGCAGGGCACTTTTTGCTGGCCAACGGTGTTCTCCCCATAGCAGGCTAGAGTTCCATACTCCATGTCAGTCGTTGGTGTGTAGTTTAATGTTGATGTGTGTCCGTGGTTGCTGTACAATCTGTCGTAATTATTAAATTGTTACTCAAACAATATACTTAGGTACTAAACTTTTCGTTTTCTTCCATCCATGAATGAATAAAAAAATAGAATCGCAATTTACTGTTTAAGATCTAAAAAAATAACATTTAAAAGAAATAATACAGGTTTGTTTATTTTCAAATGATTTTTGATACTTAAAGGCGTCAGAGACCGCTAAATTAATATAATATACTTAATAATTAGCGGTCACCGACGCTTTTACTTTTTTTGCGTCGGGGGTTTCTTAAATTATTTATTTAATTTTCATTTCAAATTTTTTAAACTCAGTTATTTAGTTAAACTAATTCGTATAAAATTCCTTAAAGAAACAGTGAAACCGAATTAATCAAAGCGCACGTTCGACTCGCACTTGACCTATTTTTTTTCCAGTACTCGATCATCATCTATCTAACACATACTCATTGAGACCATTCCAATGAGCCCAAACACGATAACTCTGCTGTAAGTTGGTGAGAAGTTGGGCATGCTCCAAATTCCAAATAATGATGCAGTATCAGGTCAAGGTTACCAAATTTATAAAATATTTTTGAAGTAAATGGATACCAAATTTCTAATCTATCAGACCTTTGGAAATTGCTTATATCCCTTCATCAACTGGAAAAGAGCTGATAATTGGATTATAGCTAAGAACACTTAAATCGATTAGTCGATTAAGTCACCTTTCAAACAAAATATTTTTCATTTCAAACTTTTTTCATTTCAAATTGTTATTTCAAACAAAACAAAATATACTAAATCGAAATCGGTGCATTTGTCCATCCGGCCACAGACACACACACATACCCTCTCATACACACATCCTCGCACATCAAACTTATAACACCCATCTTTTTTGCGTCGGGGGTTAAAAATCAGTTTCTAAATGAAGACATATAAGAAAAATGACTGATTTTACGGGTGACGAACCTTCAATGTTAAATAATTTAAAATAATTTTTCCATAGGCATCATGTAAAATTTATGTAAAAAATAATCCTCCTATAATACAAGGATTTCACAAGTAATTTATACTACTCTACGATAGATGACGCTGTGTTAATGTCAATGCTTAACGAGCCAGATAACGCTGACAGTGCAAAATTTGACCGAATTTGTTTATGCTCTTTATTTAAATTCTTTTTAAAGAATCGGTTTGTAATAAAAATCATTATGAAATTTCACTAAGCGGCACATTTACAAATTGGACGTGATACTTTTAAAAGAGGAGCTGTCTTTTATAAGTATCACGTAAATTTTGTATATGTGCATATAGCATTTTTACCTATAACATTCTTTTAATGTTATAGATTAAAATGGTATATTTGTTTTTAATTAAATGAATGAACATTAGAAAAATGGAGATTTCAACTTTATTCTAAAATTACTTTTCATTCTGGATCAAAATTAAAATTAAACTGCACCTAATTTTCACTATGTCCTTGTAGATTAGTAAAATTCCAGATAGAGTTATGGCTAAAAACTCCTTCATTTCAAACTCCTTCAATTTATTAAAACAAAACCACGAAAATACACACAGAGAACTAGAAACAAAGTAATTATTCGTTCACCTAGGTGGTATTTCAGCCTGCTCTCCTGAATTGTTGAAAGTCCAATGAAAAGAAACGACCGCTGGGTTGGCGTCCACCGAGCAGTGCAGTGATACTGTTTCGTGCTTTAAAGCTCCGAACAATTCTCCGTCTTTTCTATCAGCGCAGACCGGGGCATCTGTATATTACACATAATTGTTAAATTCTAATGTATCTAGCAGCAATAAACACTGTTTAGTTGATGGTTCAGATCAATAGAAAAAAAGAACCCACCGAAACCTTACGCCTATCATGTTTAGTGGTAGCAGAGCCGATGTCGTGAATTAGTGTAAATCAATTCTATATTAAAAAACAATCAATGGCAAAACTTTTCAAGTTAATAGTCCATTTTCAAAGCTTTAAGTTTATAGTTTTAAATTGTTGTTTAGAGGAGCCAGGTTTGTCTTTTTTTCCTTCTTTTTTGGTCTGAGTTGGAGGATACGTCACCAAATTGGTCACAAAAAATGTATTGATCGGTCGTATTTTCTTGGGATTCACACTCTCCCTAACGGGTACCAACTTATCTTACTTTTGTGAATCTTTGCTTTGCAATTTATGAAAAGTAGAATAGAGTAGGTGCACACTTAAATACTATAAAACACTGGCCTTTGTTCCTATTACTATAATATATAAAGTATAAAAACGCACTTTTGACCATATGAAGGTGATAATTTCCTTCCATGTTATATGTCTGATTGCCCTGTTTTAGGTTTTTCAGAATTATGTTTTTACAAAACGTTCAGTAAGGACCATCACATGCGAAGCATTTATAAAATCCTCTACACTTTCGCATTCTAAGTATTTTCTTCGTAAGCAATTTAAATTTAATTTATGGGCCAAAGAAAAGTTGCGGAAATCACTTCTAAATAACAGACACTTTAATGACGTCGCCATTTCAGGACACTATGAAAGTTTCAAATTCCACGAGATTGACACCAGCTTTTATCAACTTTGTTATAAAAGCGGACTGGGGGGGTGAAACTTTGTCAAAAGATAATTACCGGGGGACGGACTTACCGTGTGCTTTAATGAGAAAATTAATATCTCAGCGGACGTCCACCTGGGAGAAAGCGCTACGTTGCAGTTAGGTACAACTGAGGCTGAACGACAAATGACAAAATCTAGTTTGGGTGTTTGTCCTAAGAGTTTTATTACATATATGACTGGCAGATTGGCTGAGAAGTTGGGACCTTAACTGTGTAGCCAAGGGTCGTGGTTTCGATTTCCGCCCAAGACAAATATTTGTGGTATTTATATATTACAAAGAATGTTTAAATATGTATATTAGTTGTCTAGTATTTTCTAGTAGCAGTAATACTTTCTTACTTTGGGACTAGATGGTGCTGTGTGGGATGTCTCAAATATTATTATCATTATTATATTATAACCCTATATCGTTTTTCCTTAGATTTATCTAAATATAAAAATATACAACTCACATCTGACTAGCAACGAGACGGGGTTGCTGGTGCCTTTGCCTTCGCTGTTAGCAGCCACACAGCAGTAATCTCCGGCGGCAGCTCGTGTCACACTTTGCAGCACTAGACTTTGCGAGCTCAGAATGATCCCCGCTGCTTCGTTGTGGTATATTTCGTTGTTCTACGTAAAAATCGTATTAACTGCATTAAAATAAGTTTACAGAACATGAGTATATAAACATGGAAGACGTTTTATTTTTGAGGAATTACATCACATTTGACCAACCTAATCAAAATAGCTGTTTGAAATCGGAGAATAAATAGAAAACACAATGAATTAGAGTTTGTTTTATTGTGTGTGATTCCTGGTTAGCATTTTACCTATGTCTAACTTTTATTGACAAACCATTTTGATAGAAAAAAAATCAACGGATCTCCTGCTTTCGTACGAACTTCTTACGACATTGGAAATGAACCTAACGTAATAAAGTAAACACATATTTTGGATAATACTTTTCGAAATATTTTTTTTTTTTGCAATAAAAATAACATAACTGTATCTGAATAAGCTTAAAACTTCGAAATATAACATTCTGTACGACATTTCGATCGAACAAACCGAATTAGTACGAAATGTAACACCGACGCATGTCCGACTTCCAAATAAGGGCACCCTTATCCACTACTTCCGGTTATCCGATTCTAACAATTTTAGTCTCAATCGATCCCCTGTCTAATTACCCCGAGCCTTTTTTTTATTTCTTTTTATTCGGACCTAGTTTTCGAGATATTGGGCCCCTAAAATGAAAATCGAGTAAAAAAATTGTAATTTTTTGTTTTGTTCCGATATTTTTTTTGTTTTTGAACTTTTTTTAAATTGTCTTTTGCCATCTTGTAGAGCTCCCCGAGCTGCGTCTTTTGACACAACGTTCATCCCGATATCTTGAAAACTCTTTATGCAATCTGTCTATCTCACAAAACTCTCAAATGACCCCCTATACTCCAACGAAATGAAAGTCATTTCCAATGACAACATTTCCAATGACAAAAGGAGTATCGACTAACAAATAACAAAAATATATTAACAGGGGTTGTAAAATTGTCAAAGTCCCAGTGCCGTTTTTTCTCGATAGCGGAGTCGAGTACATGTTTGTTTTCAGCACGACAATAAATAAATTTTACAAATATTCGATCGATTGATCGATTTGGTTTAATTCAACAAAAGTATTTGAACTCGTTTGATCTAGAATATTGTGCCGACAGAGACTATCAACCGTAAAAAGTCGTAGTTCGAAAAAAATCATGTCGATTATGTAATATTTTTGTTAAGTGTTATTCCGTACTCTATACCTCAATGTAAATAAAACGTGTATAAGTCAAAACCAGAAGATTTAACTGTTCAAATTACACTTAAAATAAATCTCTTTGTAGTATTAAAAATCGATCCCTCTTAGAAAACTTACGTCGTGAAACCACGCCAGTCGATGAGTCTTCGGGTTAGCTTTGACAGTGCACTCGAAATAAACATCGTCCCCTTCTTTTATCTCGTCCGGATTCAAATTGGATCCCATTTTCAAGTCTACTACGGGAACATCTAAAAAATTCATTTAAAATTTAGACATATTTTAAAAAGCAATTATAAATATAAAAAAACGACTAAAAGGAATAATAATTTTTAATATACAATGGCACTATTCGCTTCATCTACATTCATCAATCGTTTCAATTAAATTGATAAGACATGACATGACAAAAAACTTTGACCTTTAGAGTAATTCCATTATTAAAATAATTTCATGTTCAGTTACCGTTATATTGTATTTTATTTGTATACTAACGAATATAAAAAAATCGTAAATGGCTTATTCAAAGTAAAATTTTTTTGAGGGAGACCCTCAAAAAGATCGACAGTTAAACGATATATTTGAAAAATACATCATACCTAAATATGTAATTATTTTAATTGTTTTGTATAATAATAACAATAATAATAAAAGCGTTTATTAGAATATAGAAGGTAACACATCCTCGTGCACAAAAAGAGTCGCACTCACAAAACCATGTCACATTAGCAAACATCACACGAATACAAACTGTATGATTTTGCCCTATACAACACTGATGCCAAATAGTACAGGGTATCTTAGTTTAGGTATCAGCGACTTGCCCAAATTGATTATATAATCATGCCTAATTGTACATCTGAATTGTACGGATCAACATAACACTTTTTTGGTAATAAATTAATTATTATAATTAAAATTTCAATGTAAATATTAGTAGGCTAATGCCAAAACTAACAACAGTTTACAACTATCCTGCGATCCCAACATTTTAAGCATTCTCTAGCTTTATAAACTTTTGAAGCTTTTAGAGAAGACACAATCAGAGAACACGAATTAATCCGGTTTCCGAAATCTAAATGACAAACTGAATCAATCAAAAGCGATAGGAATTTACCCGGGCCATGGCATATTGGAGTGTTTATTGCAAATTTCTACCGTATGCTACGTACTAGAGTTAAACGTAAATTCGATACGCGGTAAATTTTAAGAGCAATTAAAAGTTTCCATTGATTAAGAATTTGTTCTTGGTTGTTTCTCTCAAAGAGTTTCGTGGAACACAGTTTGTGCGACTACTATTCTAAATTTAAAATAATTTTTAAACATGTTTTTGTCGGTAACCGTTAGTTTGTGCCATCAGCTCGCTTGAAGCTTTTTATTTAGTTGGCAAGCTCTACCCGCTCTATAAATTTTGACTACATTCAGCCGAACATACGTTGTATTTCATTCTATCTTTTAAAGTCGATTAATTATTTAGATTATTATTTGACATCAAACTTTACGCAAATACTGCCTAATGAATTTTGAAATCAATATATCAAGAATGGGCTTAATAATGTAGAAATATCTATTGTAAAAGAGTTAGACTCACAGTGCACGTTGAGCCGCCATTTATCCTCGATAGCGGAGTCGGGTATGTGTTTGTTTTCAGAGCGACAAGTGAGATACTTGCCGTCGTCCTCAACGCTCGGCACTAAACTCAACACGCTCAAAGTCTCGTTGTTTTCTGAAAACTGTAAAATATATTCAGTATGGAAACACGAAAATATTGATAAACTAGTAAAGTACCCTAAATATAAATTTGTTTACATTTTCGCTACACATTGTAAACTCTGTTGTAATTGTTATAACATCAGAATAAAATTACAATGTACAGATAACACTGGTCCAAAATATTAGGCTGATCATAGGCGATCATTCCATTTGCACGCTATCCGAATGGAGTGATCAAAATATCACACCTCATTAGCGATCATGGCATGCGAGTGCTCGACGAACCAATGCGGTGCAGTATTTTGATCACGCCGTTTTGATGTCTTCAAAAGAAGCGATCGTCACTGGCCAATCTACATTGATTTATTGCACCAATTTGTCAATGTTTCGTGCTGTTTTCAATTCATATCTGCGAAATAAAATAACGGATTTAGAAGAGTATCGTTTAGTTATTTACGTCTCCCTATCTTTAAACTTTTGCATACGGCATGCTTGCAGTTTACTTTCTTTGTGTAAATGTCCACTGTGCATCACAAACTATTCGATATGGTGCCAAAGTGTGAAAACGTTTTCCCGAATGTTTGAAAGAAATAAAATCCGATGCCCCGAGCGCTTACGTAACTGGTATTTTCACGGTAGAAGTTGCATTCCCTTTTAGATCCTGGTTCATAATAATAGGCTTCTTACCACACTGTCTTCTTATTGTACTATTAAACTGATGGCGATATCTTTTGTTTTTTGTAAATGCGTTTACTTATATTACCGGGTCTTCGTTGTTATGTGTATGTGGTGTCTTCGCTTGGTACCCAAAACACAAGGTAATGCTTAGTTTGGGGCTTAGACGTTATTGTCATGTATACGTTATTACTATTATTATATATATACTTGATGCGAATAAAATGATTTGAAATTTGAGTCCCTTACTTTATGTTGGTCCTTCCTATATCGCAATCACCGATTGCAAAAAGATGTTGAATACATTTTTGGGCAAATACGTCAATACTTAATATAGGTATTAATTTCGATTCTGATTTTTTTAGATATGAAATCGTTTCTCGGCCTAGAAAACTATAATGACATTTTGGTGATTCCTTTAATATTGTCGCAGCAGTAGTAGTGTTGAAATAAACTTGTTTAGTAAAGTATTAGTTTTTTTCTTTAAAAAAAACAATAGTTTAACAGGTTACATTTCGCTCACGATTGTTATGACACGTAATGACTATTCATTTATTACTAAGTATAAAATAAGTCTGCACTGCAATGAGTCAACTAGAGAGAGGCCACTAAAAGAAGAAATAAGTACCTCCGTCAAGACCTATTAATTCCGAGCGAAGCGGCAACAAAGATGCGGCAAGCTCCAGACAAAAGCTAAAAACGCGAGACAATGCCGAGTGCTTACATTTTTCGCCATTCTCTTGAGCTGCCTGTTGTTTTTCCACCACGTGACAGTCGCTTCGGGTCTAGAGCCCGTCGTTTTGCACTCTATCTCATACCGTCGGTCCGCAGACACTTGCTTTTCTTTCGTCAGTATATTTACTGATATAGGTTTCACTGCACAAAATACAAAATGTATAAGTGTAATTTGAAACAAGACTGGTATTCAACTAATTATTTAAAAAGTTCAACAATTCAGCATAAAAACAAAATAAGTGATTATTATATCTCTTAATACTAATAAGCAAGATAATTCACAATTACTCTCAGTCCAGCTTTCCACACACGATTTTTTTTTGTCAACATCTTTCTGTGTTATAAAACCTTCTGAAGACGTATATGCTGCTGAAGCCGTGTAGGAGGACATCTGTCACTCGCTATGTCTGGCTTTTATACACAGCATTTATTTATCATAGGATTGTAACTTAAATCCTGAATTTCAAGCGAAAAACGGAATTGTGGAAATAACATCTTTGTCATTCTAAGAAAAATCTTAGTAGCGACTTAATCTCTTTACAATAATAAACAACATTTATGCTGTCTTCTTGTAAATATAGTAAAATACAAAGCAAACTCTTCTAACTCCACTTATCAATAAATGAAATACGCTATATTTATTCTGACTAAAGTGTTGATAGATGGTAAACGACGATGGCCTACTAATATCTCTCAGCTGTATCTAAAAACTTTAAAAAATGATAAAAGTGCTGTAAAATTATGTAAAACTAAATCATAAGACAAAATATTACAAAAAACTAAGCTATCGTTAGGGTCCTATAACAAAATGGTAAAAAACGGAACCCTTGTAATTTTGTCTCGTCTGTCTGTCTGTCTGTCTGTCTGTCTGTCTGTCTGTCATAATCATTTTACTCGGAGACTATTGGCACCAAATACATGAAAAGAAAGTATTTAATGAACCGCTAAACAATGGTGTAATAGAAATAACCAATTTTTTTTATACACGGTCAAGTTGGCCATACACGGACGAAAAAAAAAATTAGCGCACATTGACACGTGCGCGGTATCACTATAGGTAATTCCTTAAAAACGAAACAAGTTTCGAAATTAATTTTTGTTTAAGGCAATAGTTGTTGAGATATGCATTCCTAAAATCTACGACTTGTCATCTATCTGATAGAAAATCTTGAAAAAAATCATGTTTGTACAATTTAAAATATACTTTCAACGATAATTGGTTTCATTGAAATATTTTGAGTAGTATTTGAGATATTTTCCGTTTCACGCAATTTTGTGTTTACCTTGAGTCTAAAATAAGTTCCCTTGAATGATAAAATAATCCCCACTACAAAACCCTTTAATGAGCATGGTTCAACGTGTATTTTTAGGGTTCCGTACGTAATTAGGCTCCGCTGTCCGTCCGCCCGCCCGTCTGTCACACTTTATATTTTCACAGAGTATAACTACAGCCGCCATAACAACAAATAATAAAAATTAAATGGGTCCCCATACAATAAACGTGTTTTTTTATGTTGTACAGTGGCACGGAACCCTTTGTGTGCGAGTCGCAAGTTTTTAATACTAACATCAATAAACATATATTTATGATACTCACGATTGATGTCTAGTATGAGGACACGTGCGAGGGGAGGTGCCAGGTTAGTGTTGGAAGCCTGGCACACGAGCCTTGCGTTGAGGTGCTGGCGCCCCACGCTGGGAAATGTGAGGGCGTTGGCCGTGGTGCCGTCCGTGCGCTGCTCAAACGAATCGTCGATCACCGTGTTCTCCAAATACCAAGTCACTCGTGGCCTAGGTTTTCCTAAAAAAACATGATTCATATAATATTTATGAACATATGCGTAGACCTTAAAGATATGTAGGAAAAAGATAGATATTGTTACTATGTACGTAAAGAATGCATTGATTATCGACACTTCTCTATCACTGATTTTGTTTCAAGCGACGACTAATTGAAAGTTTTCTGGAAGCGGTAGAAGGTTTGAACCTTCGAATATGCAATGTGTCCCGCGGATAGAGGATTCAACTTGCATGTTACTATTTCCGGTATTAACAAAAATTAAATAGATATTTGCTGCAATTTATTATTGGTTTTTAGCGATCCGTAGCCAAATGGCAAAAAAGGAACACTTATAGTTTCGCCATGTCCGTCCGTCCGTCTGTTTGTCTGTCTGTTGTTTTCTCGGAAACTATTGGCAATTTAATGATAAAATTTGGAAAGTAGGTGTAATCTATGAACCGCTACACAACGACGTAGGTCGGTAGGTCGACGATAGGTCTTAAAGAATTATATCAAGGTTTCTTTTTTTTATTTAAGTCAACAGTTGTTGAGATATGTAAACTTTTATTTTACTTTTAATGTATAATTTTTCACACTCCAAAATATCAATAACTTATTCTGAAACACTAAAAATAAAAATTCATCAACTTTTCTTGTAATTGATTTTATTTATTATTAACAAGTGGGCGGGACAACATCATTTATAAATAGGAACGCTCAGCCAGGATCAACGGAAGATTCCTTTCCCCCATGCATGTTCATAGAGATACTGGGTTAAGACAACAAAATTGTGAGCAAAAAAACATATGCCATAGGCCAAATATACACCAGTTGATGTTTTGAAGTATTCGCTGTGAAGTAGAATTTCGTGTGATCTACATGTGAAATTCGTACTTTAAAAGTAAATAAATATTTCGAAATTACGTTTTACGTGTCGTGATAGCCCAAAGCGCAACGAACCTGTCTCAAATTTGTAAGGCCCCATAGGGCCATGGTTTGAATCCGGGCGTGTACCAATGAGTATTTCTGACTTAAATACCTAACTATCACTGACTCCGTGCCTCGGAGAGCACGTTAAGCAGTCGGTACCGTACGCTGTCAATAAATAGCGGTCGTTACAATCCCCAACCCGCAGTGGAGTAGCGTGGTGGATTTAAACTTCAAGCCCTCCTCTTCACGCTGGGGGAGGTCTAAGCCCCTGCAGTGGGGTAAAAATGGGCTGATGAAGAAGTGTTTACTCTTATTACTACTATGAGCATAATATTTTTAAAGTTCATTTTATAGGCTTTAAAACATTTTAGCTACATGCTACATAGTTTATCATAGTAGCAAACGAGATGAGAAAAAATTAAAATTTTGGTAAAGAAATCAGTAATAATCACAGCAATTTTCATTTTTCATATATCTTTGGTGGATGAAATTTGTAATTTGTAAAATACAAAAACGTAGTATTACAAGGGGCAAGTAAGAAATCTCCCGTTGTACAACCAGTTGTACGTAGTAGGTACACTGGCAAAAAAATCCTCCGTGAACTAACTGGTAGTACAATCCTGGTAGTACCACGGGAAGACCCTGTAACCGCGGAACGTATGTACGTTGTGAACTTGACAATCGATATTCGAGTCGAGCAAAGTGTAAGAAAAGTTAATGTCTTAAAACAAAGCGCTCACACAGGATCTAGTGCTATGACAATATTTCAAAATGCATAAATTTTTACAGTTTATCCATGGTGATATTATAAATTCGAAACTATGTTTGTTTGGCATGTTTTTGGGTGCTAGTGTGAAAACGAACGTATGGAATTTTGCATGGAGACATCTGAAAAAATAGGAAGTAACGTAGGCTACTGTTCATTCTGGTCGTGGTTCCCATGGGATAAAAGACGCATCATCAAATCACAATATCTTTCGAAGGGTAATGTATACGCTTTTATATTAAGATCCCAGTTGACACTCAAGATATACTCCATAAAAAGTTTAAAACTAAAAAAGCTTAATATTAAATTTACTTAGATGATAAAAATCCATGGGTGTGGATCGCTCGCTTATCAGTTTCTTTTAATGATATTACTCTTTAAGCATTTATTGTTAAAACAATTTTTTTTTTTAATATGGTCATTCAGTTTCTTACGTATTCTTCAAGGAACCAGCATTTTCCTGAATGTGCCTTTGTCGGGCCGTTTCCCCCAAGGTCGTAAATTCAATCTTTGAGTATTTCAAGATTATGTTACATAACTACGAGATAAAGATTTGATTGGATTTGGAATCAAGATTTGAAATAAATGAGGAGCAAAGCTTCAAGTTGCGAAATGAATCGGGAGTAGAACTGAAAAAAGTTGAACAGCTACACTAACGTGTAATCATAGCACGTATCTTGTGCAAGTATGTAAGTAACATAACCATCGCCTTCAACACACCCTGCGTCGACAACACGAGCCGTTGATGAGTTGTCTAGATAATGAAACATGTTTTATGTAAGCGTCAACTTGTCACAATGATTGATGGGCGCCGACAACAGCAAATTGCGTTCATATAAAGTGCATTAAATACTCAATCAAGAGGTGGATGTCGACAAATAATTTCATGTTTAGAATGACGAATTTTGCTAGTTAATTTTCAAAGGACATCGAAAAGGAAGTGGCGATTGTGCTTGATTGAAAAGGTTAAGTATTACTCGTATCAGGGCCTTACAAGTTCCACAAGTTAATGTCAATCGTCAATACTGACAAATACGTGACAAATACTAATCTTCATTCTTGACGACTACTTTTTCTTCGTCACTTGTATTACTCATCATTGACTGACCGATTGGCCAAGATTTATAGACCCTAAATACAGAGCCAAAGGTCGTATGTTCGATGCCCGTCTATAATACAAGCTTACTTATACAAGCTAATACAAGCTTAATACTTGCTAACTTTGAAACGGACTTATTGAATGTCTTATGTATGATTATTATTATACGTTATTATTATCATCATGACACTGGCAGAAAACAAATGGTTTCTAAGCGCGTCGGAGCTGCTTGCCATGAAACATTCAGACACTACAGTCGTTTCTAAGATAGTTCCTTCAAAAAATATCAGTAGCTTGTTTTACATGAAATTTTATAGCACAAATTTAGTAAAGAGAAACTGAAACAGTGAGAGAAAACATCGACGACAGTCGAGGCGTGCACGTGACTTTTTAAATTTTAAAAGCACAAGATAAGAGCTTTACGCACAATCGTTTTGAGGTAATCTAGCTTGGATACCAGGAAATCTTCTAGGTACGTTACAAAGCAAATTCAGTACTAACCCCCTTCAACCTCACATACTAAATGGACGTTTGACCCTTCGTTGTATGGCTCCACCAGCTTTGTTCTGTCACGCCGCTTCCCGTCAAATATAATGGGCCTGCTTGGCGGGACTGTGGAAGAGACCTTTCATTGAAATATAATAAATGTTTACTTTATTTTGATTACGCAATATGTTTTACACAATATTTTCTTTGTTATGATTATTATCTCCGGAATGTATTTTTGAGTAATATAAAATAATATAATGAATTCATAATAACTCATTTCTGATTCAACGGTATACAAACATTTTTTTTTAACCAAAAATGTTTTAGATTATGTTTTGACTATGGATGTATTTGTTATATTAAAAAACTTGTAATAACATCGCTAACGATCTAAGTAATTTTGAAAGTAAAAGTTATATAAAAGCTTAAAATATTGTGAAATAATATCTTATTCTCGCATAAACAGAATAACAAAATACCGCGTCTTTATACTTCGAAACGATCGAGAACCCGAATACAATGATAGATCGTCACGCTCTATCATTATCTCTGATCATTATGTCATTTTCGTTCCAAGCAATTAAATCAAAGCGAAAAATGAAAATGAGCTACGATACCTACACAAAATGCATGGGCTTAGTTTTTTCTCACTTCTTATACTAACTATAGTAACGAAGCGGTACTTGTTCATTCTATTATCTAAAGTTAAAAATTTAAATTTAAAAAACGCTGTATACTTACTGATAACAGTGAAATTGACTTTCAGGTTCCTGGTCGGTGAATTCTTGAAGTCTACTCTGCAGCGGTAGACGCCCGCGTCAGAAGCTGCCACGTTGTCCACGAGCAACACCGCCGGTGCTGCAGTCGCTCGGAAGTATGCGCGGTTGGCGAAACCAGTTGGTGACGACCAGAGCTTTGGTTGTGCAAACGTTCGGCTTCGGACGTCGAAGCTAAGGAAATGATATGTTAGAAAGTTTTATATCGTGAGTTGCATATTTTAAAATTATTGTTTGAATTTCGATAACAAAAACTTTCATACTCTGTATAATTATAAACTGGAATATTTTTTTTTTAGGATTCTGTGTATAGCACAGTAGAAAAGTTTGCAACATCCTGAATAATATCAGGTGATCTGTTCATCACGTATAACATTTTAATATTCAAAATTCTTCGTTTGACTGGTGAACTTTGGTGAAAATAATATATATATATTTTTTTCTTTTAGTATCACTTATTACTAAAATTATGACATATCGCGCCACAATGTAGTCGAATCACAGTGGCGATACGTGGACGACTGACAATTGCATCGGTCAGCTGCCGCCGGCGGGATACTTCTCCCCGCTACACCCGAAGTCATATGTTTCTAATGCGTAGTATTTATGTTTGACTTTGGTACACTATATCGATATTTTTTCAAAATATTATTTCTCAACCGAATTAAACGAAACTAGTATGAAATCACCTATAATAGCCTGTCTGCACGTCATGTCTGTTATTTTCGAATATGTATAATATGAAGAAATTAAGAATTTAACATACTGTAGAATGATAGTGACGCGTCATTACACCCGTGATCAAAATAAATAAAATGTTTAGTTAAATATGCATGCTAATATGATCAACCTTTAACAATTTAACTGTCAAACAATGCGATTTTCATGTGTTCAATAGTTGTGTCTTAGTTGTGTCTTTTATTGTCGCAAATATCTGGCGGTCACCCATTATGATTATTTTTTCAACATTAGGCTAATCATATTATTTTATATAAGTAGTCACTAACATTTTTCTCGTAGTTTATAAAGCCTGTGGTAACGTGGTGTAAAATTAACAAAAATAAAATAAATACTTTTGTGAAAACCTTATTTCTAGAGAAAGTTTCTTGCCTATACTCACGTCACACCTACGCGGTGGTGGCATGCGTTCAAATACAAAGGCTTTGGACTACTGGTACTGGTACAGGGTGTCATATTGCTGCTTCTAGGTTTGTTAACACACAGTCAGAGAACATGTTTTCATCTTATCAAACGAACTCGAAAAATTGCTTACTCATGTCTACTACTACTATTACCTAATAATACTAATGAATATTGGGGCAATGAATAACTAGGAGTATATTTACGTGTAAAGAGGCTCCCCATCAGATTCTTTGAACCAGAGCACCATGGATACGGCGTCGTCGAGGTGGAGGGGCTGGATGTCGCACGGCAACGCCGCTTTCTTCCCCAACACGCCTGACACGTCCGATGTCGGCACTGTACCAAAACATGTCAATATTATTGCGAAAGCTTTACGAAATCTATATTTATATTATATCTTGTAAATTCGTTAGAGAGACGTCAGCTTTCTTAAAACTAATATCTATATTACTAAATATTATTATGAAATTAAGGCTAGGTGGATTGTAAAAATCTTCAAAATAAAAAAAAAAACTGTTTTTTTAGATGTTTGTCGCTAAAACCACTGGATAGTTCTGATAATTAGTATATATCAGAGTCTTAAATTAAACCATTAGCCACCAGAGTAATCCTATAAGAGTCCCATTCTGGAACACTAAAAATATTAAAAATTTAAACTATTCGAAAAAAACTGACAATTTTTTGTTCCAAATACCGATATTTACGGTTGATATTGCCTCTATACGGTGGCCGGATGCCAAGAATGCGGTGATTAGCACAATAATCTAGGGCGAAAGAGGTCAACAAATTCATCGACCTCTCCTATTGTGCTAGTTACTGTCAGGCCGGAATTCACCGT
Organism: Luffia ferchaultella; assembly: GCA_949709985.1. Classification (NCBI taxonomy): domain Eukaryota; kingdom Metazoa; phylum Arthropoda; class Insecta; order Lepidoptera; family Psychidae; genus Luffia; species Luffia ferchaultella. Next base: position 956,629 of record OX453256.1, on the reverse strand, counting down.
TTAGAGAATGTTTACCTTAAATAGTAGTAATTTTGAGGGGAATCTTCAGTTTTTGTATTTAAGGGTTAGAAATGGGAATAAGAATTTGCATTGTTAATGTTAATTGTACAAAGTTATTTATAAATTATTTGAAAAATTCCTGATTAGCAACTCTTGTAAAAATTCCTGATTACTACACAATTAATGAATTTTTGATGATAAAAATAAATACAGTATATTTTATAAGTGATGTATCTAAATATCATTAACATATATTGTATAGATTAAATAGTAATATTTTCTGTAATAATAGCTATTTAAGTCGTATCAGTGTAAATTGTAATCGAATACTCTGTTATAAATTGGATAGGTTAGAATAGCTCCTGTTGCAGGATTGCCATGCCCCAACGGGACGTCGCAGGATGTTATATTGGGTGTAGGAAGCATCTGTAATTTTATAATAATTCTGTGGCATGCAATAAACTTATTATGATATGATAATTTGTGTACGTACCGGATTCTTTTTAAACAGAAACTTTGAAGATGCGGCGCTAGCGCCATGGCGGCGTGGTGCGGAGGAGGCAACGCTACGAAGTTCCTCATTTCCGTTTTTTCCGTAGAGTAAATTAATTTTACAGCAGCGTTTGGTTTTAATCTGAGTTTTTAATAGCATAACCGCATTTCGGGGGGTTGAAACCAGTATACGGGGATTTCTCGGGGGTGAAGAGCGCTCCGCAGAGACCTTGAGCACTGAAACTCAGACTGAAACTCCCCATTATACACCAGCTAGCTATAGTATGAGTGGTTAGAGGGTAAACGCAGAAGAGGGCTTCTAGTTAATTTGTACTTTCATGGTTTTTTTCGCTTATAAACCGCGCAACAGATTTTGGTTTTGTTTGGTTTGGCAACGGTTTTAACAACCGTTTAGAGAATTTTTCTTGAAACATTTATATTTATAATACACTAATTTTTGACTTCACTTTTGCCTATGTAATTGTAGGTTTTGTAATATTTGTCGAATTTTAAAAGGATCTTTTTAAATATGAATCCTATACGATACACGAATACCATAGAATTTTTATTTTGTAAGCCCTCATGCTCCCGTCCCCGTCTTCTTTGCTTGATGAGAATAGAAACAAAAACGGAAAAGAAAAGAGCGGAAATGAGGCAAGACTGAGATAAAAAAGTGAATCTTATGGGAAACGATACCGTACTAGCGAAGCTACAGGCGGGTCCCTAGTATTTAATGAAAGTCTTATATCTCTGTAATTCCGAACGAAGCACATTTAATCCAACCATCATCCTTACGTTTATTCGAAGTTGACATATGGCCCCATGCGCCATTTCAATGTGATGTGACACGAGCACTTCTAAAAGCGTACCCCAGTAATGAGGAACAGATAACAAATTGTCTTTGGAGGCGCGAAACAACGTCGTTTTACAAAGGTCTTTAAACCGTTGTTCGTTTAGCACCACCTGTGTTTAATCCATGAAATTGTGATTTCATACTTAGCAAAAACAAAATATTGGTTAAAATTCGATATATTTATGTTGCCATAAAATATTAAAAAAATAATAAGGTTCTAGAATTTGACTAAATGCGCGTCATCAATATAATAGACGTTTCCACGTCCCTAGATTTAAACCTGAAGGCCTTAAACCTTGATGCGAAACACAAGTGTAGATCAAGAAACCAGCCAAGTGCATGTCGGATCACGCACAATGAAGGGTTCCCTAGCCTGTATGAACGTTTATTGTTAAAATTCAAATAATTAGTTTGAAAAAAAAAATATTTCGAATACTACCTACTTTACCTATTTAAGTCAAACAAATTGTGTGAAAGTGTTTTTAAGTAGAACTAATTAAATTTTCTTCACAGTTTTCCTCAGCAAAGTTGAAAATTACCACTCTTTTAATACTACAGAGTGCTTCATGGGCGCATAATATCTCGACAACTATTTACCTAATTGAAAAAAGTCATTTAAATAGTAACCTCTATATTATTTTTTAAAACCTATTCATAGACTACAGGCACCTTACATCTTAATGTGACTGTGAGATGAGACTATGATTGTTATGATTTTCTCAGCATTGACCATTTACAGTATGCGGGATTGCGGGAGTACTTACTGGCTTTGTTTTTTTGATTTTTTATTTCAACTAAAAAAAACTAACATAGAAGTCTGAAACAGTACAGGTTTATTAATTTTGAAATGATGTTTGATTTTTAAATGCGTCGGAGACCGCTAAGTTACTTTGCTATTCCGTTCCTACCTTTTGATATGTTATTTTACATCACAACAAAATATACATGTTTAGGTATATAATGTTAATAGAGGTCCCCAACGCCTTTAAATATCAAAAATCATTTGAAAGTTAATAAAATAGTATTATTTTAGTCTTTCTCTCCGTGGCGTCAAATTGGCATTCCTATCTCCGTTTCAATCTCTCTTCCCCGACCCATTCCTGAGTGACAGAGATGACAAGAGCGAATTCCCAAAATTATCCATGAAATACTCGTAGAAACAGCTTGCGGGCTGTATCTGTTTCCACCATTTAAATGTGTATGAACTAGAACTAAAATTTGCAGTATTATTAAGAAAGGATGTCCCTAGGGGGGTACGTTTTGTTCTTTTATTTTTAAATTCGCATTCGCAACTAAACAAAATATCAAAAAAGAAAAATGTACCGCCCTGTGACAGGATTTTTTCTATTACATTCTATTACGAGCCGAACCCTCTTTTTTGTTTGAAAAGCCTTACCCCCTTAAAGAATTGTCGGTATTTAAAAAAAGTTAATGTTTGTCTATTCATTTTGAACAATGTTTACTTACAAACCATCTAAATTATACCAAACATAAAAAAAACGCATTGAAATAGGTTTATTGGAAGCTATGATGCCGTAGACACAAAAAGACAGACAGATAGAAATGACAGACCCCAATATAAGCTGAAATCGGTTGGTCTAAGTGATTTTACAATCCAAGACATAAAATTCTACTATTACCTATTTCATATCGTTTTTGAGTATTCCGATACGATTCACTATCGACACAGTCCATGTTGTGTTGCTGACGTTCAACTTTTCGTGTGGAAGTAATATGCGAAAACTAATTTCATAGTTCGCAATAAACGTTATATCCACACATACGTCCTTGCACCATACGGACACAAAACGTGGCGATTGCTTCCAACGAAAATCTGTACAAAGCTATAAAATTCGTTGCCAATGAATATTGCTAAAACTTCAATCAAAATAAGTTTACTATAAACATTTAGTTTTAGAACTGCAAAGAAAATTGTTTAAAATATTTATCTTGTATATGTTATTCCATTTAATGTTTATTTAGTTTAGATTTTGGAAAAAGTGAAAGTGGAAGAATTTTATTGATATCTAAATTGATAAAATGCTGAAGATACAATTTTTTTGAGTAAATGGTGCCTTGTGTTCTTTCTTTCATCTGAGATAGAAAGAACTTTAATTACGTTTAAAAATAATTTAATTTACTAAACTTTATTATAAGATTATGATAGGGAATGCGTGTTTGTGTATGTCGTGGAGAACGAAGCGATCAAACAACATATCTTTTGCACAAAAATAAGAGAAGGGTCTGTGAAGGTTTTCACGGAATGCAAAACTAATCAAGCGTCGACATAAACAACAAACAAAAGTAGTAAACGTGGGAATCATGAAGTGGAGTAGAAGTAGTTGTATGTATTAGAGATCGGGAACGGGAGAACGAGATCAGAATAACATAGTTAAAAGACCGTCGCGTATATGTCCAGAAGGGAAAAGCTAGTTTATTTTGAATTTCAATGTTGATATTATTATATGTAGAATGTAATTTATTCAAGTGATTATAATATGTACATGAGCTATACATCTCAACAAAGAACATTTGATACAAATGTAAATCTGCTTATGTAACTCGGCACGTTAATTCGACGCCCCACGTCGCCCACGCGTCTTACAAATGTAATCCCATGTCGCTTACTACGATCTCTCGTTTACTAGATGCAATTTGTAACGCAAATTGTTTTTTGACGGAATGTCTCGAATCTACGCCCACTGTCACAACTTTAAAAGCCATCACTCACTATTTGATCATTTAATTGATTCTCAAATTATATCTCGAGATCATTGGCGCGGAAAAAAAATTGTTTTTGTGTTCCATGTTTTTTGTATGTTTCTTTCTGTTAAATATGACAAATATGACACAGGCTCTTTGAAAGCAAGTGACGTACTGCAATCAAATTGATTATTACATTTGTTGTACAAATTCCACGTCAATTCGTTACATCGCAAATCAACGAAAATTTTACCGAAAGGTGCATTAGGCAATATGTTTCATTTTAATGCTGCATTACGCCGCTTCATTGAGCGGTGGCTACACAAGGGCCATATATGCACCAATGTACCTAATACGTTAGAGCCAATGCATCCATATACGGATCAGTCTTGGCCAAACCTTGGACATGTAGTGAACATTCCAATCACTGTCCAATGTCCATTGCCGACCCGCACCGAGTCGGTTTTTTAACAAAGATCTAAGGAATGGAAATTGCATGCGACCATTTGGGGCACAAAGTCACCAATGTAAGGTGTAATAGTTGGATTCAATATTGGCCATTTCATATTGGAACCAATTTCGAACCCAACGTTAAGTCCAATGTAGACTGACCGATTGGCCGAGTGGTTAGAGACCCTAACTGCGGAGCCAAGCAAAGCCAACCAAGCTACGGCTGTTCCGTGTCTGGTTGTAAAATATCTACGTATGTATATATAAAAAAAAAAGAATATTTAAGTATGTATATCAGTTGTCTAGTACACCATAATACAAGCATAATACTTGCTTACTTTGGAACTAGATGGTGCTATGTGAGATGTCCCAGGTATTATTATTATTTGTAGCCGCGGAAGTAAGATACAGTTTCCAAAACTCCATAGATTTCGCACTCGAAAGTTGGCCATTCTCATGTATGAGATTATTGTCTAGTCACTTTAGTAACATATTGTAATATAGCAATACTATCAGCTATTAAATTTTAAACTGCAATACTATTTTACTACAATATTCATTATAATTCTTGATATAAATGGGCATTGTGTCGCATTGTGTTCAACACAATATGTCGTAAGCGTTTCTTTCTTACTTTATATTTACACACGTTTTCGCCATTTCACGTCTTAAATTCAGACAAACTTTATCATTTGTAAAAGCGACTGCCGCAATATCACAAGTTTGGGTATCAAAAGCTACTACGTTATTAGTCACAGACGAAATCCTCCGCTGCGAGTTGCGTGTGGTTTAATTTTCGCGCGGCTTTGACTTTCGGTGTATGTTACGTTGTGAGACATCTGTATTCATTGAACGTGAATCGATATCGAGTCATTCGTGTCCTTGATATATTCTTACGGTGTACATATATATGGATGTATGTATATGGTGTTCAGCTAAACGTAATCCAAACTTAAAAAGCATTTAGAGCATGTCGATTAAACAAAAAGTTAAAAAAAATTACCCTGTAAACGTGATTTTCTCGGTAACCGTTAGTTTGCGCCACACGCTCACTTGGAACTTTTTGTTTAGTTCGGTACCTCTACACGTTCTTCAAGTTTGGATTGCGTTCAGCCGAATACCCGATATATATTAATATTTACAACGATTAAGGATGTATTATATACGTCGACGTTGAAGGTAAGTAGGTTGCCAAGCCACTAAGTTAATATTTGTGAAGAAGAAAAGTCGCTGCAACAAATTTGCAATCACATTATGTTGATAAGCAAATTAATTTCTTTGTAGAATTTTCACTACATGTAGTGTTTTATGGAGTAAACTAGATAAAACTTTGTAATATAGTACTAAGTATGTATGTATTTTTTAAATGAAAGTGTAGGTACTAAACTTATGGTTCGGATGTATAGACATCGAAAATAATTTGTAAGCAAAGAATTATTTTCTTAATGTAATTTATGTATCGTAAGTGCGTTTTTTGAGTTATAAGTACGGTGCCTAAAATGTAAGATGCCACTGCAGCAGATTGCCTAACCGTCAATGCCTAAATATTGTAATTGCCTATTTCTCATTTCCTCTATAAATGGAAATGTCTATACAGCAGTATGTCTCTCCAATGTCTAATGTGCCAATTAATTTGAAACCTCTTTTGTTGTAACTCGATTATACTATAAATCAAAATCAACAAACGCCAATTAACTAGGTGGGTATGAACCTATGTCACCGTTTATCAAAAATACATAAAAACTATTGCTAGATACGGTCACTTGAAAAAGAAAAGACAAACAAAAGACAAAAAAAAGTATTGAAAATCCAGTAACATTGAGATTGTCATCTTTCGTATTTTAATAGGCCAGGTTAAAATGGCAATTTCATATTTAAACCACATTATTTAAAGATATAGAAATAATACTTGGCAACCAATATTATAATCACTATGCATTACAAAGATCTATACATTATAGGTAATTTGCATCTCAGGCATTTAGTATTTCTAGTCACGATACAATGTAGGCGATCTGCTTTATAATCAATCGACGTGTTAGGCATTACTGCAGCAGTGGCACTTACTTTTCAGGCACTGTGATTATAGCTCCGTTTTTTTTTTTTAAGTTTATGTATAATGTAAAATTTAACGTCGATCAATAACTGTTTTTTCTTTAACATATACATATATATATTACACACAAAAACGGAACAAATAGACATGTTCATATGCACACAAATATTTATCTCAGGCGGAAATTCGAGCCTCGACCTTTGGTTCTGCATTTAGGGTCTTAACCACTTGACAAATCAGTCAATTTTATTAGTAATTTTTATTTAATTTTTCACATTTTCAATTGCATGTTGAAGCAGGTTTCCTTATTTTTGAAAATAAGAAAATGTTTCTTTGAGTTAAATTTGCTATTATCAATAATCAGGGTATTTTCTACTTACCCTCCAATTCTTGTTTTTATTTCCATCCTGCATATCGTATTTGTTGTGGTATATATAGTGATTGTATAAAAATAAATATGTCTTTCGCAACTATCTAGAAGGATATGATGATATTGTGAAAACAAGACAATTTGTATCTCTAAGCAGATGTCAAAGCAGCACCAGTCGCAATATAGGTGGCGATGTCACGAGTAAGTCCTGTGATAATGCTAAATAAAAACAGAGGTTTAGGTGTTTCGGGCCACTGTACGAGGACGTTTTTATGTTGACCTCAGCTGGACTTTGGAATAAAAGGGTTTGATCACAACCATAATTTTATAACATAAAAAGCTCCGAGACGTTGATATTATAAAATTCGAAAAACGTGATAATTCATAAGATGCCCACTAATAAAGAAGTTACGTAGCTATAATTTTATTCATTGATTTTAAGCTAAAGGTAATGTTTCGTTTTTGTTTGATTTTTTTATTCAGTGGGTCCAGGAATTTAAAATTGATTTTTATAAAAGATCCTCGTACACCTAACTGTAGGTATATACGAGGATCATTTGATAAGTAAACGCTTAATAGATGTCTAAGGGGAAAAAATTCTTAGAATTTTTATTCAACAAGTACTTATAAATAGGGCGCACCTTGTTTAAATAACTTACTAAACGAATAATTAAACGTAACAATTTGTTAAGACATTTTATTTAAATAACACCATAGGGAAAGTCCATACGTATTCTGAGAACATTTGAAATAGCTAGGTATTTATGACGATTTAAAGATACCTACAACGCTGTGACAGACAGACAGATGACATAGGTTGAGTAATAAAAAAACTAAAAAATAAACGAATTATACTTACTTATGTCATACAGTACTACAACATATAATACCTACGTCAAAGTAGGTTACCTACGTATCCAAACTGTACGGTACACTTTTCATAATCTATGATTTCGGGAACAGTAGAAAACAATGCACAAAAATAAATTTTGGCTGATTTTAGTTGATGGTTTGTTTACTTACCGATGATAAGTTACGCTGCTAATTTTTTCTTCGCAATCGTGTAGCCTTCAGTGGGATAAATTTAACAGTAAAACACTAATTTGTGCTCCTGATATCAATTTAATAATTACAATGTATATTTCACAAAATTCAAACAGAGCTTCTACTGAATATTTAACCTCGACCACGCTAGTCAACGCTCTGCACAAGAATGAACGCTGCTTTTTTTTTTGTTTTACCCTTGCGGTGGGAAGACGGATTAAACGCTACAGTTTCCGCGCGCCCGAGCGCGCGGGTTATGTGGGAGTTGCGCCCACTAAACAACCGCCTGAAGCAGAATAAGGACGCGTGTCGTTAGCCCGAAAGCTCCAACGACTTCAGCGAAGCGGGTGGCTATTTATATATCTGCCAACTGTCACTAAACTTTCTAAAGAGTCAAGTCACAAATAAACTCGAATGAAATTAAGTGTAATTAGACAATTTATAAGCAATTAAAATATTACATAAAATGCTAGCCTCAAAGGTCTACATATGACATTTCTAACTATAACTGTTACAATTGATTGATTTTTTACACGTTTTTAACACGCACGACGGCATTTTTTAATTGTTGTGTAGTTACACTTCCGATACGCGATCACGATGAGCATAAGTGAATAACTGAATGACTTGTTGCGGCAACAAAGCATGATACAATACAACGTCTGGATCACGTCGCGTCGTCTATTCACGTGTCCGTAGCGAACAGTTGTGTTTTCTATCGCGCGTGCGTTGATGCAATTAAAAATTATTCTACCCGCATTTAAATTAAATCTCAAAAAAAAATTTAAATAGACACACATGTAGTCAAGCGAATAATGCTGTGGGGGCTAACAGTAGAAAAACGAAACAAAAATATTTGTACTGAAATTAATAACTATTAAAAAAAATCACAGATTTTGCAGTTCCCGCAAGCATCGGAAGCATTAAAAATGACTAGAAGTTTTAGAAAAAATAAAAACTTACGTAGAAGAGCGACACTGACGTTTGATACAACTCAGTATCACTGCCACTTAAACCACGTCCATATCCATCAATAATTTTTTTGTAATTTCTCAATTTCCAGGGCCCACCTACAGGCCGCAATTATCAACCGATATGCAAAACGTTTTCACCATTCGTTAGACAATTTAGTCCCTAAGGTGCATTTTTGGCCAATTTTGAGAACTCAAATATTTTCGAAAATATTCATATTTTTGTAAAAAACGGCACCACCCAAAAATTCCCATTTTTTCAGACATTTTCTCAATTAAAATAAAAATTATTAATAGATTTAGAAATTCCAACGTATACTATAGGTGTCTCGATCAATTCTGCAAATTTTGAGATCCCTAGAATCACAATTCCTTCGTTATTCTCGAAGATATAGCCAAATTTACGTCTCACAGGAAAAGGATCTGATAACCATTTTCAATGGTCAAAATTATATGATTTACACTTTCTCGCATTCTCAAGAAATATATGAAACGCATTATTTAAATTCTTATTGACATTATTTAGCGCATTTTATTAGCGTTTTGATATATCACATGTCACGTGTTCACCAGTTCACCATATACTTTTCCCAAACGAAAATTCTAAAGCTCAATTTGGATTACAATTTATGTAAATAACTTAATAAATCGCTATTAACTGAATGAGAACAGAATGGAGAAATTAAGTGTCAGTGTAAATAACTTCGTAGCTGGCCACTCTACCAGGAAATGAGTAGTGACCAAAATCGACCGATTTTTCTGTACGAGTCTTATAATTTTGTAGTGGGGCTGAACCTTACAGCGTGATTTATGGTGGGTCATATTAACAGATCACGCGAGCTGAAGTTAAAAAAAACGAGGTTGAACACTTCGTTAATAGAAAATATTAGTAGATACAGTGCTACATAAGGCCGGTTACAGTGCTCGACCGACCGTGGGCGTCGGTGCGTACGTCAGTCGCGCTTGTCTGAAAATTTATTAAATCGTTAAAATGCTAGACTAAACGTACGGGCGCGTATATTTATACACACTACGTACGAATACCTACCGCCGCCGGTGTTGCCAATCGACCGACGCGACCATTTTGTACGACTGTCCAGCCAGTCTGGTCAGTTTGTTGTTCAAGAGAACACGAATGTTACAAGCTGACGGTCATTGGAACACTATAACTGGCCTAAATAAATTCATTTTTGATAGAGATATACCCTTACTTCAAGTCTTAATGGATCAACGACACGATGACGTGGCCCATTGTTGTATCAGCTTAGTGGGTTGACCCATTAATAATTCAAGTGCCCTATTTTTGTACAGTAATAGGTATCCACGTGGTTACAACCACAGCTTAGAGCCAGTGCGACTATAAAATTGTTATATTAATATATTAAATTTCACATTTAAAAACAATAAAATGCCAGAATTCATCCACTCTATTGAAAAGTAAAATTAAGCTTATAATTGTCGCAACTTGCCAAGTAAAGTGAATTGCAAAGCATTAAACTCCAGTTTCCACCCGATCGAGCTCCGTACAAGAGTGGTAATTTAAGTAAGAAGCCTTATAATCAGAACGAATGACGCTCCGTTCACAAACTTTCAGGCTGCGCCGAATATTCCACTGGCGAAAATTTACCCAAATTTAATTGGACTTGAATTCGAGACGGAGATTTTGAAATGATTACGTCGTTAGAAAATAATGAGAAAGTGCATCAATTGTCGGGCACATAACCGCGACTAAATGCAGAGAAACCGAGTTATAAATGTATGGAGAACGCATCAGACAATAAGCACAATACGGTACGCCTATTTCCGTATCCTTTGTCAATATAAAAAATTGAATTAGTAAAGAATTGTATGCACTTTGCTTATATCAACAAATCCTAAATACATTCACTTGCAATATGTGACTGCTCTAGCAACAATGCAAACCTATGGTCTTCCTAAGAACGTGTTTTAACTTTGAATATAGTCACAATAGATGACCCTGTGAATGGTAATGGGTACTACCGCAATATTGAAGGCTATAGATTTCGGCCGACACAAGAAAACAAGTGAAAACCAGACTTAACACATTTTGATTCTCTCCGATAAAAGTACTGGAATAACTACAAAAAATAAATGTCAACTGACTTCTCAAAAACATCGTCAGTACTGAAATTCGTATTGGACGCCATTAGAAGCTGTCACTTACACTTGAAAAAGTGAAAAGATCGATATCTTCAAATCTAGTTGTTTCCCGTACTCAGTTTTCGGTGGTACCAGCAAAAGGTATGGTAATTCACAAGTTGCAAGGTTGCAAGTAGTTGTGTTTCAAATTAGTGAGAACGTAAAGATCGATGTTGTAGGTAGCTTGTTCTAGAGCAACTAAACCTTGAATACAATAGATTTAATGCCAAATATGAACTATCAGAATCGAGTGCTCTAAGTATAGAAGTAATGGAAGTTAAAATAAACACAAAGAAACTAAATTAAAACACAGTTATGACAAGAATGTAATAATAAGAAACAATCATAAACTTACACTATAAACTAAAAAAACTCTATATAACCGTGACCATCCATTAGCAAACACATCAACCTCAGGTGCATGGTCCATTTGATTTCACACTTCATTATTTCACTTTGAAAGAAAGGGTGATTTATGCGGAGTAATTTGAAACACTGTAAGCATGAGATGCTCTTTATAAAAGTCTCGCGAAATTCTGTACAATGACAGTTATGACAGAAATTTATGATATACGTCATTTACTATACTATGCCCATACCATTAGCCCATTAATGCCCCACTGCAGGAGTTTAGGCTTCTCTTCCGATGAGGGGCTTAGAACTTAATCCACCACGCTGCACCAGTGCGCATTGATGGATTTTAACGACTTCCATCTATTGGTGGCAACCAGGACCGACGACTTAATGTGCTCTCCGAGGTACGGAGCCAGTGATAATTTACGTATATAAGTTAGAAAAACTTATCGGTACATGTCCTGGGATTCGAACCACGGCCTTTTAAAAAAGAAGCGGGCTCGTACATTCGAAACGAACATTAGAGATATTAACAAATAATATTTTGTCCTATATAAACATATAAACACCGTTTATATCGTTTTATATCGTTTGAACGAAACGTATGTCATATAAAAAACTGGCAAACCCGCATTCTACTCGTACAAAAGTGTAAGTAAATAAGCACACAATTCATATTTAGAGAGTATCGTTTTACTGGCTTTTTGTCTGTGGTGTGAATCCAATTTATGGTAATGACCAATGTGGAATCTGCTGACAGATGCTGTTAACGACTTTTTTAAAATGTGTTATTTTAATTTTCTAGAAATCTATGTTATAGTATACGGGTGAAATCAGCAAAATTATAATTTTACTAGAAAAAAGTATTTGTTCTTTATTGTGATAATTCACAATTTAACTAATCGACTTTAGCAGTTTTAAAATATCATTAAACTTTAGTCTTAGTACAATTTTATTATCTATGTGTAAATTGTCATTATATTACTAACCTTATAAGTTAAATTATAGTTTTTAATATTTCAACATATTGTTATACCTATGAAACCTGTGCAAGCAAAACTGAGTAGTACTTAATCATCGTCCATGAATTCAATCGAACACCTACTAAAAATAACGTTTAACTTTTCTTCTTATTTGTGAATATTCTTATAAAATAACAATAGTTGAACTAAAATATATGTACTTCCAATTTCACATTTGCTTACATCTGCAGCTACATCTTTATTACACTAACAAAGAAAACAAGTTGTCTACGAGTCTAGAGATGTATATCAGTTTCATTTTCAACACAGCCGAGCCAACTGACAGTGCTTGATGGAACGTAGACGTAGCATTTTGAAAATACAAGGCTGAGAAAAATGTCTGCGCCTTACGTGAGTGCCATATTTTGTCTGCAAACAGCTCCATTTCCGTGGTGTTTGTCGCATATTTTGGTGAAATTTTATTATTAAATGTGTTATAACAGAATTAATCTTTATTAAAGTACAATCTTAGATTAAACTATAAGTTTATTTAGTTCAAAACATAAACAATGATTTCCTTTTGTCACCATAACAAAACATATACCTCTTGAGTTTTTCATGAATTAAAATTGTGTATTTGTATAAATAACTCACAGTGAATTACTTATACAAATAAACAATTTTAATTCATGAAAAAAAAGGTGAATGATTTTTGACGTAGTTTTCTAAGGTCGTTTACCATTAACCATTAAATGGTTTTATTACCTTCAATTATCACCTTTCAGCTTCATTATCTGATCATCTTCACGATGTACAATGACAAGTGCTCGTGAAGGCAAATCTAAAGAGCTCAAACTTGGTAGTTTTACTAGCAGCCATAGGTGGGTACTGCTATCCACCTTCCAGCGCCATCATCAGAACCTCCTTGTCACCATCTACTGTGAAAAGAAGCTCATGTGGACAAAAGATGATGCCCATCCTGGGCTAGGAAAAGTACTTGAGATAAGAACCATAAAAGTCGATACTTTCAGTAAAGCAGCATTTTTAACTACTTCATTATTTTTTTAAAACTACGTGAAAAATAGAAAATGACTATTGAAAATAATGTTCAAGTTGTATTTTGAACGCATCTATAAATCATCTATAAAAGCATCCATTTGCTATGTTTATTACTCAAATTGGGATTACCATTTATGAGGATTTTCCCATCGCACTTAATTCTGGACCACATACGAAAAGAAAGAAAGGTTTTTTTTGGGAAAGTGATTAATTAAATATATTCAACTTACGTACAATAGAATTTTAAAAAAAAATATTAATATTACAGAGGTATACTTTAAAACATGCCTTTTAATGATGAAACGATTGTTTTTGTTAACAGACTTAGAGGGTCTTCCACCACTCCAGTTAAAGCGTCAGTTATACAATCTACCAGTTATCTGGCAGATTTTGTTTCCACGACATACGGATACTGTTAACCTCCAGAGGGCCAAGTGCGAGTTCTTTTACTATTAACTGTGTAGTTTGCGTTTTCCGTAATTTGTATGGAAACTCGTAGTTACCTAAAACGACCGCTAGATGTGCTGTACGAGTTTCCATACAAATTATAAAAAACGCAAACTACATAGTTAATAGTAAAAAACTCACACTTGGCCCTCAGTTATAGATACAGTCATCCCATCAGCCGGTCGAACTGACGTATAACTGCATGATAACCGTTAACTGACAGATAAATAAAAGCAATGTAGCGTATAATCCATCAATTTTATGATCGAATCAGCCGGTTGCCTACTCTCGTGTAATTTGTGGTTGCGTTACCTACTTATTTTCAATTAATACGTTCATTTATCCTTAATATATTATTTATGTCGTCTTTTCCCTCGTGTATTTACCCGCAACAAAACGCCATCTAGTAGGAGTAATTTGCAGTTTCTCCTCATTGGAGAATCCAGGGTTGCAACTTATAAAAAACAAAGTATCATAATATTCACTTATCGATTATAGTTTCAAGAACATTAACTTTAATCACGAAGTCTATTAATAACATATATTGATATTTAAATGAAAATGAATATGTAAATGCACAAAATTACGATTGAAACATTTGATTGATATAATTTATGGTACAAGCAACACTGAGTCCTAGTTTACTAACTGTAGGTTAAATATGACAGTAAGTTATTGGTGGAAAACATCAGGATAATAGTGACGTTCATACTTCTGTTAAAGATATATACAGTTTAGTTAACTAGATGATAACTGATACTTGGTGAAAGACCCCCTTATAATTATAATCGAAAATTGATAAAATAGTTAAACATCGTATTTTAAATGTTTTTTTTTTTTAGTTTTACTAAAAACAATTTAAATTCTGAAAATAAGTTTGTTGGGGATTAAACATTTCGATAATTGCGTAAACATTTTAATTGCTGTCATCATTGATATTTGTGACTGTCACTCACGGTCATTCAGGTCACATGACAGACAAGTTGTGACCACAGTATAATTTTGATAAGTGTTAACATTTCTTCTTTTATCTTAGGCAACTATCTTGTGTTCTAGATAGTTTTAAGAAAAGAAATTTGAAGATGTGAATTTATGTGAAAAAATTTCAAATCCTAGATGGCCGCCACCATAAAATGGTGGCGGCTGTCTTATATATCATCAATAATACCAATAACACCATCAATAATATTTCTCATTCCCTTTCAATATAGTGTACATTATTCTACTAGTCAAGTCCTATCATTTGATACCCATATTGATGGAGTTGTGAAAAAAATATGTAATTCGACATTTTGTGGTGGCGGCCATCTTGAATTTGAAATGTGTCATAGTGTATAGTATTCTATTAATCAAGTCCTTTTATTTGATACCCATATTGATGGAATAGTAAAAAAATATGTGATTCGCCATTTTGTGGTGGCGGCCGTCTTGTCTTTGAAATTTGTCATAGTGTGTAGTATTCTACTAATCAAGTCCTTTAGTAGTAGTGAAAAAATGTGGAATTCGCCATTTTGTAGTGGCAGCCATCTTGGGTTTGATTTTTGTCATATTGTATAGTATTCTACTAGTCAAGTTTTTTCATTTGATACCCATATTGATGGAGCAGTGATTGCCATGTTGGATTGATTTCATCAAACATAGCTAAGAACACTCCCGACTAATTAACCTTTCATATAAAAAATCCGCATTCAAATCGAGTTATCCGTTTGGGAGCTACGATACCACGGACAGATTCATAGATACATACACATCAAACTTATAACACCCCCCTTTTTTGCGTCGGAGGTTTTTTTTTGTTTTATTTGGGGTTTTATAATATGTGGTGATGTATGGTTTATTACGATGTCGTGGTAGCCGAATGGTAGCGAACCCGCTTCTCGTTTAGAAGGACGTGATTCGAATCCCAGGGCATGTACCAATGACTTTTTTCTAACTTGAGTAATAACTATCACTGACTCCGTGCCTCGAAGAGCACGTTAAGCCGTCGGTCCCGGCCATCAATAGATGGCAGTCGTTAAAATCCACCAATCTGCACTAGAGCAGCGTGGTGGATTAAGCTTCAAGCCCCCTCATTTCGAGGGGAGATCTTAGTCCCTGCAGTGCGGCATTAATGGGCTGATGGTACGGTATTGTTTATGAAATAGACGGAAGATGTGTTTGTTAAGAGACATATTTTATAGAGAAACTGTCTCAAAATAGATGGTTCTACCGAGTTCACCTATACATCTCTAAAAACCTATACTTTCAGTATTTAATAATATGTTTTGCGACCTACTTCGACGTTGACTGGTTATATTGAAGGTAATAACGACGTAGCGTTCTGTAATGAAAGCTTTTTGTCTCTGACGAACTGTGGCCGGGTGTAGGCGACTTTTGACTTTCATTGCCGTATTGTGATTTATCTTCGTACTACATAATTATTATCGTTTAAGTGACAGCAGCGCTGTAATAGCAACTAGAATATTTGTAGCGTGTGAAACGATAACAGAATTTAATGGAGTTTTTTTTTCGATAGCACGTTAAAATAAGGTTGTTTATGTAATAGACTCGGTGAAATTCTGTTATAATCGATAAACTCATAGTGTCATTTTACTACAAACTAATGACCGCCCGTGTCTTTGCCCACGTGGACTATATCTATATATTTCGATTATATGTTTAGTCGGTGTTCGGTTGACGTGCAGTGTTTACTGAAGCTAACAAAAAATTTAAGAAAGTAAGATAAACGAAAATAAAGTAAAACTATAAACATTTTTTCTCGGTTTTTTTTTTCGCCATCTGCTCACTTGAAACTTTTTGGTTAGTACGGTAACCACTACACTGTAAATTTGGACTACATTCAGCCGAACACGCGCTATGTTACATACGGGGTGTTTGACTGAACGTAGTTCATTTTTTAACATATTTTCTCGGTAACCGCTAGTTTGCGCCATGTGCTCACTTAAAAATTTTTATTTAGTTTTGCAAGTTCTATACGCCCTATAAGTTTGGACTACGTGCAGCCACCTGATATGTATCATAATCGAAATAGTAGATTAGACACCACTCACTGACTCAATCAGTCACTCGTAATCAACGACGAGTCGAAACCGCTAAGGCGAGTCACATGAAAGGATATTATAGGTTGGTTTTGTGACGTTAAACATCCACTAAGGAAAATTGGTATTTGGACTTCCGGCTAATCTATACTTTGGGACAGAAACTACACACGTTGTGCAACAAAACTTTTAGAAATTGAAGATTTAAAAGAGCAAAATAAAGGACGAACGTTTGCATAGGCTTTTCGTCAATTTTAAGTTAAATGATGAAAACAGATATTTGACAATTGGGTCCAAAAGTAAATATGTTGTGATTGGATGTGATTCTAGATTTTTGAATATTTAACCCTTAAGAGGGTGAAACAGCGGATGAAAGTTTGTACGGGAATCCCTGAGGTAAAAAATAAAGATGTACGATAGGTTTGTATGAAAATCTGTCATGTTTTGTTGATAAATGCATGAAAATTGGTATTTCACTTTTAGTTGAGAAACTTAACACGTCGCGTGTTTCAAGATTTTTTGAAATTAAACCTTTGATGCTGTAAACCAAGTTATGAAAGTTCGTATGGTGATTTTATGATAAAAATTAAGAAACACCTTTTTTAGCATTTATTATAATTTTAGCCTTAAGGGGAAAAACAGTTATTATAAAATTGGTATTGACCTTTCGGTTGGAAATTAACAACTTTATATTTCATTGTTTTTAAAAATGGAATGAAGTGATTCCCGCAAAAAAGCCGTTATTTTAAAATCACATTGAGACACTCTTATTTTATTTATATCTATAGAGAAGAAGAATTTTTCCGAGATAAAATCAGCCTAGATTAGTTTCGAAAAAGTCCTCTATTTGCATGTCATAGACTTCTGTTTCGTTTCAAGGTTGTAATGGTGAAGCCATATTTCATCTATAGTTAAGACTCGAGCCAAAAATTGGTTAGGATTTTGTTGTAGCAAGTGCAATTAGCTTTACCAAATCCTCAGTTTGTTTTGATTCTGTTCGTTCGCAAACATTCTGTGCACCCAGCACTGGCACTTTTTTCATGCCCAAATGATCGTATATTATAAACACTCCCTATCGAAATTTTCACCTCTTAAGTAACACGACGATTCGCCAAAGCAATTTTCTCGATTTTTAATAATTTGTTTGGTTACTGCCGCGTGCCGAACGTGGGTCGTACAAGCAACTGTCGAATATGGAGACACCTTAAGTAATGCAAGTCTTCATTTACCTGCTCTGTAATATTTTTTTTTCAAATAAATATATTTAATTACCGTGCAAATTTTCATTTTCTTCATTTTCGATAACACACTCCGACACGCAGGAAACAAATGATTACATACTATTAAAAAAAAACAAAAGAAAATGAAAAATGTTGTTATAACAAAAGTCTATCTAGGCTATGCTTACCAGTATTTATTTATTTTTTTGCCAAGGAGTGCTTATCTCGTTCTCACTTTTTATTGAACACTCCTCGTAGATATGTATCTAAAAATTCAGAAACCTAAATGGTAACCAACTGTATGTTTAATTTATTGTAGAACGTGACGAAACAAATGGTAACCAGCCCATAACAGAAGAGGTATATGGATGATCACGTGGAATAAGTAACCAATCAAACATACATAAGTTCGAGGTGAAAGACCTTTTGGTTTCCCATTTTATGCGTTAAATTTTAAGTATGCAGGCTTAAAAGAATTTTTTGTTTGTTTAAGGTTTTTCGTTACGTAATATGAATATTTGACATTAAGTAGATTAAATGGGCTATCTATGTAGGAAGAATAAAATTGCATGTATTGGCTTATAAATTAATTTCATTGTATTTTATAAGGTAAACTACCTCAACATTACAGGTCACTTAACAACCAAGATACATTAATCTATGTAGTTTTTTTTTTTTTTCGTTCGGCCTTGGCTAGTGGCACGTCATGGACAAGGGCATCCGGCTGATATCACCATCAAAGTCGTTGTCACCCGTGATTCATCAGGTATTTCCGGTTACGATGCGATATAATGACTTTCAATTATATTTTGAATAGAATAATAAACTTGGTCTAGGGACAGACCCTAAACGTGAAGTGTTCAAAGCGACACTCTGGTCAGCACACGTGCACTGTCGGCTTAAAAACGCTGAGTTTATACACATTTTGGAGTGATCGATAGACAAAGTCGTATGTTCGGAATATTCGGCTTCTGAATTAAATTATATGTTAAGCTAACGAGGCATAAGTATGAATAAATAACCAACCGTTTATGCATTTTATAACCAACCGTTTATGAACGTATCCGATTTCATAAAAAAATATATACAAAGCTACTCGTTTTTACTAGAGCGACTATCACAAGGTGTATTTTACAATTAGTTACGTTCAGAGCTCATATAAGAAGATTAAATGTAACGAATCGTAAAGGTAAGTATCTTTCTACGTATACATAGAAAAATATATTTTTATCATATACGGTCTCTATTGCCATAGATTCTCGGAAGTGAGGATTTTTATGTCTGTTTTCTTTTAGAACGTTATAGAAAAGGGGATTATTATTTGCAGAATGACCCGGAAAGCCTATTTGCGAAGGCCTCGGATAGCAGGTGGTGGTTACGCGTATGCTCAGGAGGGTCGGGAGGCTTGGGCTCGTACTACATCTGTCGTCGCCCGACGTCAGGTAATGGATACTTTGGAAACTATCGTTCATGAATACACGAGATATTGTAAAAGTTATGTAGGTGTGTAGAAGCCAATTTTTATGTAGAATTACTTGACTGTCGTAAAGTTTCACGCATTTAGTTTTGTATTTATGAAAATACAAAAATTAGGAACCTTTTGTGGTTTTGTTGTTTCATCGTCGCTCTGTGTCTATTCAGTCTCAGAGTTACTTCGTTTAGTCTTCGTTCTATCCGTGCTTTTACAGCAAATCAAATGTTAATTTAGTTATCACCCCTATGAATGACAACGACAAGTTTTCTATAACAAACACATAGTACGCTTCTTCTTTTGTAATGAACTTACGGACAAAATATTAGTAAATAAAATGTTATAGTAAGACTAAATAGTTATTTTTGGACTATCTCAGTCGTGGACTATGAACTTGGAGTATGAAGATTTTTTCTCAACATATTAGTAGTCAATTGGGTCATATTGAAGAAACGCCTGGTTATCTATACTAATTAATATTCCAAAGAGGAAAGATTGATTTTTGTTTGTTACGGATAAACTCAAAAACTACTTAATTGATTTTGAAAATTATCTGGAACATCCCACAGAGCGCCCTCTAATCGCAAAGTAAGCAAAACTTGTATTATGGGTACCAGAAAACTGATATACATACTTAAATAATCTTTTTTTAATAATATATACATATATATATAGATATGTACTTTACACCCGAACACGGAACAAATAGACATGTTCATACACACAAATAGTTGTCCAGGCGGCAATCGATCCGGCGATCATTGGCTCCGCAGTTAGGGTCTCTAACCCCTTTGCCGAGCGATCATAGATATAGTTTATAAGTTGAAAAGTGACATAAGTAAAACTGTGTAGTCAACGCGAACGGAGCCGCGGAGGGAAAGCTAGTCTGAAACAAAACTGTTAATTTTTTCGATCATATCGATTATGTATTACTTGTCTCAATCATATCCTTCGAGATTACGTCAGAAAACGATTTAACTCTGTCGTTAATTACAAAATTGATCGATTACAACTATTAACATTTCAATCGTCACTCCCAAATATGCTGTAACGGTCATGTTACCACTTTCCGTTTATGGAGTGCGATATATTCACAACACCCACGCTGCCTTCATCAATGCCGGATGTGTTAATTATCATAATTACACTAAACTATCAGCAAAATAAACGGCCGATATTAATGTTTTGCTTGTGTAATATAAGATGAAAAGTTTTGCTCACTAGGCCAAATTCACAGACATTACAAAGTTGTGCTGTTAGTTGTGTTTATTTTCAACAAAGCCATTTTCAAACAATACTGTTTGGTTTGTTATTGATCAGTAATAATGATTATATAACTATTGTAGAGAATTCTTATTGTGTACTTTCCATTTTTAGGGTTCCGTACCCAAAGGGTACCAACGGGAATCCTATTACTAAGCCTCTGCTGTCTGTCTGTTCGTCCGTCCGTCTGTCACAAAGCTGTATCGTCTGAACCGTAATAGACAGACAATTGAACTTTTCGCAAATTGTGTGTTACAATAACCGCTATTACAGTAAAAAATAAAATAAAGTTATAAATTAAAAAAAGTCATTAATTAAAAAGATACAAGGAAGGTGTTCATTTCGACGTTTTTGGGGATTAGTGATTATAAGATCATTGCACTTATTTGAAATTTTCATAGAGTGTGTTCTACTATGGCCGCTATAACTAAAAATAATTAAAATAAAATAAATTTAAAAATTAAAGGGAGTACAATATTACAATATAACAAAAAACAGTACAATACAACAAAAAAATTCTTTAATTTAAAATCTTTTTTTTTTTTAAATATTTTGTGCGGTGGTGCAAAACCATTCGCGTGCGAGTCCAACTCGCACTTGGCCGGTTTTGTTTCATTTGTGTTCTGTTTATCATGAGCAGTGTACTTTTAAGAAGCTTTCGGTACAATTACTAATTTATTATCAATCATCTATTATAATCCAACAGTGTTTTTTGAAAACAGTTTATGCTAAATAGAAATGGATCTAGTAGTAGGATTTAACTACATTACATAATCTTACCCAAGAGATCTAGGGTTAGGGCTCTAACCCTAGATCTTCCATTATGATTGAGTGCTTCATCTTGGGGGATAGTTTGAAATATGGTTCATAGTAAACCAAGACATGTAACAAACGCTTTTGTATCTGAGAAATTCCATTCATTCACGTACTCACCTGTACCGCTTAGAAATGACGGCATAGTGTTCATAGTTATTTTCTGATATAGTAACAGCCTTCTAAGCATTATTCACGTTAGTTCATTTTACAGGTTAATTTTTTCCAAGGGCTTGTAGTCTATAGCTACAATTATTTAAGTGCCTATGATTTCCCGCTCAAATTACTATTTTAAGTAATTCTGAATAATTGACTTGGCGACTTATATTTTCGTTAGACATTGCATTTCACGTTCATGTGGCTATGCTTAGTCGAAAATCGGTGACATTGACCATTATTGGTCGTTCATGTTTGCCTGTACTGTAATCGCGCTATTTTGAGTATCTGCACTATCGATTTATCTACACGATTCTGTATCGATTGGTTTCTAATGAGATGCTGTTTACTGAATATCCAATAAGAAATGCACGAATCATAATAGATTAAAACTGTTCACAATTTAAGTTTATTGGCATTTCCGTTACAAGCAAATCTCTCATTAGAATATTTGGGCTGTCTAATAGAAAACAAAAATACGTAACAAACGAATAATCCATACCTTAAAAAAACTATGTGAAAATGTTACATAAGTACCTATATGTCCCCGACAGCGAAGAGAAACGTTTTAAAATAGAGTCTTAATAGAGACAATGCATTACGCCTACAAAAAATAGAAACTTATGAAAAATCTCTTGTTTAAGATATGTTTCAATGTAGTTCTATTTTTGGAAGTGGAGCAATAAGAGAAAAAGAAATGTAGAATGAGATTTTTTAAAATAGATCAGCTATGCATAAAGTAATTAATTAAACATACATTAAAATGCTATAATGTTAAACGTAAAAATCATACGGACTAAATCATAGGAAAAAGTAGTTACTAGTTATATTTAAAAAAATATTTTTTAGATGACATCAGTCTAAAGTCATATTAAAATATAATACATTTTATTGATAAATATACAAGTCATATTTAATTTTATTGTAACCAAATGCTAATGTCGTTCGTGGAATAGTTAACGCCACAATAAAAAAGCATTTCGATAATCAACTATCAAATTATGTTAATACGTAAAAAAGTTCAGAGTTACAATCCTCTCTTCGAAAAAAAAAAAAATATCTTCGGACTAGTTAAAACAATGTATATTTTATTCATAGGGTCAGAACCAATAAATATTATTTATGTTATTATAAAAAAAGAATAATATATCTCAATTTGTCTCATATAAACTATACGAGTTGTAAATTGTTCACTCGACGCAATTTATCGCCAAAGGTCGAAACGTTAATTAAACAGCCGGCCCGCCTCGACGTACAAATTAATTGTGTTCGAAAATTTATTCAAGTAATCCTTCTAGTCAACTGACGGGCATTTGTCTTCTCTATTAGAAGTTAGAAGCCAAAAGCGCGCCGGCTCAAATAAAAAGCAAGAAAAATGGGCAAGATAAAATAAAGTATACTTGATGTAACGAGGCCAAGATACTCACCCAAACACGTGTAGTGATAATTAGTGATATTGATTATTAATATTACGTTATTTATTGAATCTTATTTAAAAAATTTTTTTGTGGTATTTTCAGATTTCTTGTCAGTACATATAAAGGTGTATTTTGTACATTAAATCATTATCACTGTAGTAAATGATAAAACATTCAGACCCAAAACAAAGAGCAAACAAAAAGTTAAAATAAAACTATTATAACAAACCCATGTTTAATTATCATTTCAATATTCATTTATAAAATAATTATGCTTTTTAATGAGCTTAGAAAACGAATACAGATAGATGCATACGAAAAAATATTATTACCTTTGACAGAAGTTACACCGGGTGCAGAAAGTTTATTCAAATTAAGAATTAGTAAATCGCTGATTATCTTTGATATTTTCTTTTTTTATAAAAAGGTTGCCGAAAAATTAAAGATACATAAAAATTATTATAATTGTTTAAAAAAAATTGTGTTTCCAGTTCAGTTCCCAGCGTTGATTAATCACCAAGGGGAATCATGGATGATTACTAAAGCATTTCTATCCTATCCTATCCTACTCCTCACAGTGGGGAGCATACCATACTAATATTTTTGTCATTGCTTTTCAAAATGTAGAT
The DNA here is from genome assembly GCA_949709985.1 of Luffia ferchaultella. Lineage (NCBI taxonomy): Eukaryota > Metazoa > Arthropoda > Insecta > Lepidoptera > Psychidae > Luffia > Luffia ferchaultella. The sequence goes on along the minus strand of OX453256.1, from coordinate 932,700 downwards.
ACATATTAAACAATTAATTCAAATAAAAAACGTAATTAAGATTTTTTTTTACTTAAGTACTTATCTGTTTTTTAATCCGTTTAAAAATAAACGAAGATCGAATCTCCATGTTTTAAAGTATCTGTAAAATGTTTTTTTTTTTTTAATATATATAATCCCAATACTTCGAATTGTGACGAAATCATTGTATTCACCATATCATCTAGGTACCCCGGTAAATTATCATATGGTTCAATGGTAAACCCATAAGTTTCAATCAGCTGCATCAGTTCGAGGATGGTACAATGAGCTACGCCATATTCCATTATAGAACCGAATTGGATAATTTATCACGGCATATGAATATAATTGAATATATTCAAATTATCTTTTTATTTATATGTAAATTGTTTAAATCAAAATTTATTACTAAAAATTATCATAGGCTTATTGAAACGCGACGGCCGATACTGTCAAAAATCTGCGTCGTATTATAATAAATAAATAATTTTGTTAGCGACTCAATAAAAAATGTTTTCATCTAAGCTGCATCTGACTTTTTTGGATAAAAATGATTCAATTTCACATTGGTTTCCAGATTCTGTTTCGATTATCCGTTGTAATTTTTTTTAGAAACTTTAATAGTGTTTTCATAATAAGCATGTCATATACAATTAATTTTATTCCACGAATACCTATTAATACTTCACCAATAGAATATTATTAGGATTTCGATGCATATTCCAAACAAGCTAATAATATGTAAAACGGGTCACGAACTTTGAACCGTATTGGTAGTCAATGTCCCACACGAGCGCACGGTTGGCCAATGGCCACCCGCTGTGATACTAAATGTATATTTACGAGGCAGGACCGCAGCTCGACACTAAATTGGTATTTTCCTTGCCGGATTTGATTGTATTTGACTTTATTGAAGTGGACAGACTCACAACAAATTCTCTAGGACATTGAGGGCAAATTGTCGGGACTATAGCTGTCGACATAAAGAAGATAGCCGTATGAACAAATGGGTTCCATTCTGACAGTGACGTTTGATTGTGTAACTGCTGTTTGTGTTGACCATGTTGACATTGTTGAGAAATAAACTCCAACGTCCGAACAGTTATTGGTTGTCTGGCTAAATGAAAAGCATAAAGCTGTAGGAATATATAAGGCAATTTCAAATAAATTTTCTGTAATAAGTTTTCATATATTTATTGTGTTATTAATTTTATTTACATGTAGTTATGCTGTTTCAACCAAAATAAAAATGTAGGAAAACGCAAAGAATTCTACGGAAGGCGGAATGCGCACTGACTAAGATTATTGTACCTGCTGGCCACGCCGGCGGCCACCCGTTGTAAAGAAACAATATCAAACCTTTCTTTATATTAATTTGTTAGTCGATATTCTCTCACTTCATTTCAACATGACCTTTGAGTAAAAATACAGCGCGTATTTAAAGAAAAATGTGGATCAACGTACACTTAAACACATGTAAGATTTTCCGACACAATTTTATTATAAAAACTACGTGTAATTTACTAGGGATCCCTTTGTAGTAAATAGATTTGGAATATTCTGATACCCTCAGTCTGAGAGGAGGCCGTAATAAAGAAAGCTAACTTACCTTCAGCCTGTTTGTGACAGACGTCGCGGGTCGACGGCGAAATTGAAAACATAACTTGCGCTTAGCCCCGGCTCACGAACAGAACTGGGGTACTGATATCTCGTCCTCCACTTATATAAAGGGAATAGTTTTATTTAGGGACGCTTTCATTATGCACAAGAGAAAGGGCCTTTACGTTTTAAGGCACAGATTTAATTAAGCAAATTTCACCCGGTTCTGAGTGTATGACGCTTTAGCCACAAACCTTAATATTAAAACTGTAAAATATTTCTACTAATGTTAGCTTTTATATATACACAGATACATGTTTTTTTGGCCGGGTGTGTTTTGGTTAGTGTTGAACATTCTAGGAAATACAGATACTTTGTAAAAAACTGGATCATTCTTAGATAAGATTCCGTGACGTCACACATTTTCCCCACCCACTCTCTTATAAGCAATAGTAGAAAAAGAATTTTCTAATATTTACAACCTCGAGTCGGCCGAATAGAAGGCGGCGAGTGGTTGTAGAGAAAACTAAAAATCAACAAATGACCCCTTTTCCATCTTTATCTGCAGTAAAAAGGAGCTCATTCTGTACGTCTTTTTTCAGGATAATCTCTCTGTCAACTTCTGTGAAGACAAGTTTAATGGTCCAGCTGTGATTATGTAACAGGCTGACTGACAAAAAGTTATTTAAATAAAATTATAAATCCTAGAAGATATGTTATATTAATAATAGTAATAATATCTGGGATATCCCACACAGCGCCATCTAGTCCCAAAGTAAGCAAGTATTATGCTTGTATTATGGGGTACTAGACAACGGATATATATACTTAAATATTCTTTTTTTATAATATATACATATATAGATACTTTTACACCCAGACACAGAACAAATAGACATGTTCATGCACACAAATATTTATTCCAGGCGGGAATCGAACCCGTGACCCTCGACTCCGCAATTAGGGTCTCTAACCACTCGGCCAACCGGTGGACCGGCAACTCGGTCAAATGATATATTTAGAACTTATCCCATAGCACTACTAGAATTAATTAAAATCTGTCAAATAATTCTTTAGTTAAATCAACAAACACACATACAAAAAAAAAATCACATATTAGTATAGGATAGTACAGATATGAAACTATACTGAAATTATAACCTTAAAAAAAACTGAAGTTTTTGAGAACTTATTAACGAAGTTTATATGAGCTTGATCACATAAACTTCAATTAAAACAAGATTAAACGTTTGACATTATCGTAGAAATTAAACTAATTTGTTAGTGTCATATAAATTCCTTTATCATTTGGATCGCAGCAAAGTGAGCGGGAATGCGATTGCCCGATACGATAATCTTGATTCTAGAAACAAGTTAAGAACGAACACACAGCAATAAACGCAAAACGGTAGAATGGTTGAAAAAGTTCAAAGGTGCATCTGATTATATAGCACACATATAAAACATATTGGAAGACATCTAATTTCATAATGTTAAACAGAACATAAAAAGTAAAAAAAAAATCATCATTTGAAACTCACGACACAATTGAAGATCCATAGCTATCAAGGGATTTACTTAAATTGCTTAAGCAAGCTTCAAAATGTAAAGACCCACAACGTCCACAAAAATTCTGAATACAGAAGCCAGGTGTAACATTTGAAAATCATCGGATGCGCCGACGCCATACTGGAGGCGCTGCACTTGGCCCCTGCTCCTCCGTGGCCGTCCCGGGTGAATACTTTATGTATGGCTCGAATACCTTACGAAGGACGAACTCATCGCGCTGTATGGAACAAGGGAGCTGCTGCACAACCAGAGCGTAACTGTCACGGCCATTGCCGGGCGAATTCAATTCAATTTTATTGCGTTCCACAGTTTTTTTTATTCTTTTTAAATTTTTTTGCCATATCATTATTGGGGACCCTGTGGATCCAAAAAAAATGGAGAAAAGAGAGGCTGTCTTAAATCTATTAAAAATATTAGGAACATCAAAATTCTTGAGTACTTGCTGTAACTAAACTTTATACGAGACCTACCTATACTAATTTATACACTTATTTGTTTATAAACAATATTTATTTATGACTGCGCAGTATAACTACATATCGATCTCCTGTGACCACGTTCTCCGGTGTATGCGATATGGCGGCGAGCACCCCGCTGTAGAGCGTTCGCGCCCACGCGACGAGCCGCCGACATGCGCCAACTGGGCCGGGCCGCACACGACGAATGATCGTCGCTGGCCGCTGCACGTTTGCCCCACGGATGATAACCGCAGTCATAGAGCTGAGCGAGTGCCACCCTTGACTCTGCCACCGTAGGAGGCGAGGTTGCATGCGTTGCGCCACAGCCCAGCCAGTCGAGCTGACTGCCCAGTTGGCCGGCTCCAGCTGATGTAGGTGACGCCAGATCGCCACCAACGAAGCCGTCGAGAGCGCCAGCAGGCACTACGTGACACTTCTGCGCGCCTATCGGGTGGCCAACGCATTCACAAAGCAGGTTGCCGGCACCCCGTCCGATCGTCCGCCCATCACCTTACAGGTGCCCTCGAACGGGCTACCAATCGCCAGCTGCAAGCTAGCAACTGGTGCAGCCAGCTTTTCGGGTGTGCAGCTACAGATTCTGCGGGCAGTATCTGCAGGCGAGGACCAAACACCGGACATTTTACAGGGCCTTGCTCTGAAGTCCAGGGTTCACCAATACAGCGGATGATGCCCTAACTTGGCTGCATGCTATCTCCTTCCGAGTTCCACTTAGAGGTGAGAGAGGTTATTGTACAAATGTTATTTTGGTGTAATTTGTAGGCGCGCTTAGAAATTAGGAACATACCTACATAATTTGCGGATATCCATAGGTTTGAATATAAAATAATTATGTTTTTGTTCGACATCGACCTAAATTAATTTCGAAGGACCTGGCGGGAGTTATTGCAGGACAGTTGGAAAAACAGGGAAGTCGACAACCCACTTACTTGACAAGCAGCGCTGTCTCTCCTCAGTCCAGTACTGGAGCCGTCTTCACAACACCAAAAAATGAAAGTTCATCCACACACAAACAGTTTATAATGTTCAAAATAGTAATTCGGCGGTATCACACACGTTATACATAAAATTATATGAGAGCGGAGGTTTATTGATGCGTTTCAAGCGCTAGCGGTTTTGCGAATGTTTTTTTGTAGCGCGGGTATATTGCTTTTTTTTTGATTGTGTGAGTTGTCTTGGGTTCCGGAACTTTAAGGTGGGGAAAAATAAGGTAATAATTTTGGAAAGGATAAAAAAAAAGGATTTCGAAGCGGACTATAATTTTGGCGGCGACATAATTGAAGGCAAAAAACGCTGCATAAATAACAAATATAATAATAATAAGCTTTATATATGCAAGATGTTCGTGTAATTTTTACAATTATACATATATTTAGTGATGTAGATTTGTTTAAGCTTAATAAAAGCTTTAGTAAATTGAAATTATAAGGGGCGTTTGTTTCAGTAGATACAAATTATTTAGATCGATATAATTTTTTCTAATTTTTTTTACAATAGAAAATCATAATAAGTCAGTTAATTTAAGCATTTGTCCTTGTTATCTTTTTTTTGTTATGACTGTTCGTTTCTGAAATAAAATAAATAAAATAAATTTTCTTGCATAAAGGCGCTATTGCTTTGAGTTAAGTGACTTTTTTTCGTGTAGCCTCGATTGGAATGAATAATTTAATACCTTTGTGGATGTCATTGTAGTCTTCACGTTTTGCTAAAATGTCATAAGTAAATCTGTGGATAGCTCTCCTTCTACGTTGCATTTCGAAATATCAATAGTTATTGGAAATTCCGTTCCCTTGCCATACAATTGAATAGCATATCAAGCATAGCGTATATATTGCGTGTTACAGAAACTAGCAATCATTCAAGTGAACCTCGAATCGTAATTGCAAATTGATCTTATGAATATGAAAGCCACTGCGGCTCCTGCGAGTGACGGCCCTTACACCTAAGGAAATTGAATTAATTTTGAATACACATAGCAAATCAACATACATATTAAACACAAGCTTTTACACGCGGCTCCACCCTTGCACAGACAAACTGAATTGCAGAAGGGCTATTTAGATCGTATGCTCCACTAGTTCCGCTGTTAGTAATTGTACTTATAGAACTTTATTACGATTATCATATTCGAATAGGTAGTTTCATTATACTGTTCATTTATTGTCACAGCCCATATATTAAAATAGCATAACTATATTTTAGTATAAATTTCTTGAAAATAGTCGCCAGAAAAAAAATTGTTCACTATTTGTTGCACTTTCAATAAGCTTCATCTAACAAACAATACAATTGAAGGGTAGAAATTATAAAATAAAGAAATTATGTAATAAAAAAATGGTAATATTTACATGTACTGATAATTATAAAAAAATCACGCTGTAAGTTTTCAAGAACAATAGAGGAAAATTGATAGGTATAAAGAAACGAAAATCCAACTGTGAGTTGGAAAAATAACCACATTTTATGTTTTTGACAAAATTGCCCTGTTCGCAATTTTAAGTAGGTAATTAAAGAAAATAGATATGTCTGTGCTAGCCAAGTTAGTTTGTTTTTAATAATAAATATAGGAAGAGCGTCGTATTTATGATTTTATTAGCGAATAAACTTTTGAAATCTTTTAATACTTCCACTTCCATGGATTAGATTTAGGTGGAGAAGGTCCAAGTATTTTTTTATGTCGTAGCCACCCTAACACTATGGTCACCTATCGAAGAAAGTTACCTAATTAAATAATAGAATGGAACTAGTGGGACAAAAACTCAAAAATTAGTTCTATTTCAACAATTTTTGTAGCCTAATAGAATTAATGGGAAAAAAGTCTTTCTATTAGCAGATAGCACAATTCAACTACTGGCAACAGACCATTCAAGTCAGCAGCAACCTAATTATAAGATAGGTCGTCCATTGATCGCGTGAGGCTCAAGTAGGAGGAAGGAGGTTCGGATAGCATTACAATCGGTCACAGCCGGGGGTGGCGGGTATTATTATATATCACGCGCTTGATCATTTTCGAGAAATTCGAATTGTAATATGCGGTAATATGAGGTCGTTGACCTCATTAAGCATGTATTATTGTACCATTTCTGATTGAAACCGATCAGAAATGGTTTTTCGCAAACCCCTTGGAGCCACATCATAATATATTTTTTGATTGTTAACATATCTGAGCATACATTATTGAATTAAAAAGGTAAATATATGCCAGATTAAGTAATTATAAAATCGATGCAAAGTTACAAATTCGCGACTTGCACAAAACTCTTAGTTTGAAACGCTATGTTTGAATTTGCTTACAATAAAAACTGTTTAACCTACATTCTTGGTTTACATCTTAAAATAAAGATAGACTAATACCCTCTATTTAACATGCATAATTTAAATTATAAAACTCTTATCCTTTGTTTTTAGTGGGATTTTCGAATGGTAATGTTTTTTTTCTTAAACTTAATTTATGATTAGAGTTTTCGTTATTATTGGGATTTGCCGGTGTGGAGATTATTATTTTATATTATTCTTTATACATCTAGCGGTAATACGGTAAGTACAAAATTTCCCGCTGGTTCGATGCGGAAGTTAGTCAAAAATAATTATTTGTTCTTCGGGTCTTCATCTGATGAACGTAAAAACGCATGGATTTAGTAATTTTAGTTTTATTTTGGGCTTAATATATTTATTTTAAGATATCATTTAAAATTAATTTGTCATCGGGGCAGATATTTTGGTACTCAAAGTTATATTTTTTAAATTGTATTACAATTATTAGAGAATATTAAACTGTTTGTTTCCATTTTTAGTATGAATTATTTTGCAGCTAACCTGTTTGGTTATTTGATATATAGGTATCTATAAGTTCAACACCATATTGATAAACACCACCGTTAGTAGTTTTGTGACACATTTGGCTATCCATTTCCTTTATTGTACATTATAATGAGTTATTTTAAGTGTAGTAGGCGAAGGTTATGCATGCGGTTTTCATTGAACAGAGCCATCATTATAAACACAGCAAAAACCTTTTTAAGTGAAAAGTACAATCTTAGCGAAAATGATTTTATGTAGTATGTTATTGTGAACAAACAATAAAATATACTGCCAGACTTTGAATAGCGGTGGAATAAATAAGAAAGGAAAAATAAGATTTTCTGAAAAGAAATGCTCAGTAGCTTAATGGAGATTTTCAAGTACGATTTGATGCACAATTTGTTGACAGTGTAAAAACAAAGTAGCCTCTACTTTGTCATGGCCTAAACGTAGGCGTCTTTGTAAGTCCTATGATATATTAGGGGAAACCAATAAAAACAGAAGGAAATTGAACGGTCAATCAGTGTAGCCTATGAAGCGTCGGTGATAGAATGAATACGCTCAATAAGTAACACCAGAATTAAAATTAAATATAATGAAATAAAAATATAAATGGAAAAATATTTAAATATCAATACAACCCTTGGGTCGACTTTCCGAAAATGCTCAGGAAGCACGCAATAATGATTTAAAAAAAAATTATTTACATCATGCACGAAAGTGCTTCAAGGAAAATATTAATGAAGACATTTTTCTTACATTGCTTTATACATCTGATCCTTACATATTTTATATTAAAAAAAATTTATACTAGAAAAATTAAGGTATTAAATGAAGAAGCTATGAATGTTTTGGATTTTTCATACTTTTGATTTGCTTAGTCCGTTACTATCAACATATATATAGGTATATACTGTTAAATGAATATTATTAGTGCCTTAGTAGTATTATATAAATTTTAATTATCGATTTATTATGTTATAAAATAAATAATAAAGTTATTATCAGATATGTCGGGTATTAAATTCACAAATAATAAAAATTACTATTACCAAGACGCATATATTTAATAATGTAGTTTTATTAGATACCCTACGGATTTCTAAACATAAATCCCGAATTACAGATTTTTATCTCTAAAAACAAGCACGTTACTGATTTTTGAACAGTTGCACTAACAACAAGGTATTTCACAATACAATAAGGTATTTCATTCTTCATCGAACCTACTACTTCCATGTAGAAAATTAAAAAGTTTTGCTGCAGCGTTAAAAGATAAAGAAAATGCAAGTTACACTTTTTCATTTATAATATTACTATAGATGAAGTTACTGCAAAAACTGTTACTTGGTTATTTTTCTCCAATTTCCTTGCAGTACATTTTCGATACCCAACAAGAAAGACTTTAACAAAATCTCTAAACTAGTTTAAGTGCACTCCACAAATCATAAAATGCATCCGCGAGCAATGAAAATGCAACCTCTCAGCAAATCGTTGGTCGTAACCATTCAGTCTGCAATCATGAATGCGTCAAGCCATTGAGGCTAAATAGCTTCTCTTTTACTGCATAAATGGTTCGTAACTACGAAACCGTGACTAACTTTAGATTGCATATTTTTTGTTACTAAATGGTTTACTTTGAATATTTAAATTGCATAAATTACTTTACAATAACATGTTATTAGAGAACAGTCTAATCGACGGAATATTTAAGACCAATTATCTGACATTATGCGGAAACAAGTATTCCCTGATCAGTACACAGTTGACAGAAAACGGAGACGTTAACGGAATACAACTTTACAAGTTTCTATTTTTGTTCAAAAAGTTGTCAAAACGAAAATAAGTTGTTATTTTATACCATACCGTACCGTACCATCAGCCCATTAATACTCCACTGTAGGGGCTTAGGCCTTCCCTCGGAATGAAGGTGTTGGAGCTTAATCCACCACTTCGCTCCAATGCTGGTTGGTGGATTGTAACGACTGCCATCTAGTGACGGCAACCGAGACCGACGGCTTAACGTGCTCTCTGAGGCACAGAATCAGTAATAGTTATGACCATGAAGTAGAAAAACTTATTTGTATATGCCCTGGGATTCTAACCAAGTCTTTTTAAACAAGAAATGGGTTCACTTACCACTCGGCTACCACAACATAGTTTTTTTAAGGTTCAGTAGCCAAATGGCAAAAAAGGTACCTTTATAGTTTCGCCATGTCTGTCCGTCCGTCTATCTGTCTATCTGTCTGTATGGCTGTCTGGCTGGGGTTTTTCTCGGAAACTATTGGCAATATATAGATGAAATTTGGAACCTAGGTGTAATCAATCTATAAACCGCTACACACGACGTAGTAAAATTAAGAATAATTTTTTTTTTTTAAATAGGACGCCATACATGTAACTGAAAAAATATAATTCATCGTATATTAACGCGAGAGGTACCAAACGATAGGTCTTAAATAATGATATGAAGGTTTCAATAAAATATTTTTTTAAGTCAATAGTTGTTGAGATGCACTCCTAATCTTAATTTTTGTTGTTGTTGTTTTTGGATATGTAGAAAACATTCATTACAAGAGTATTATATAACGTAGTTAAAAGGAAAACTATCACAGCTAACTAGACTGCATTAATTAATGAGTAATAGATTAACTTATAAAATGTACTTTTATAAGAAAAATTTTGTAAAAATTTTATAAGTAAAAATGACAGCGTGTTATTTGTATTCCTTTGCAGAGCTTATTCTATTCACAATCGATACTAAAAGTCAAAAGTTCACTGTAATAAAATAAGTTAAAAAAATTGTCTCTAGCTATCAGTGCACTCATGTTATTACTTTTCGGATTAGCCTGAGAGGATCGAACGACCGATCGAGAACGAACGACGAAAGCGCAACGAACCTGTCACAAATTTATAAGGCCCCACAGGGCCATGGTTCAAATCCGGGCGTGTACCAATGAGTTTTTCTGACTTAAGTACATAACTATTACTGACTTCGTGCCTTGGCGAGCACGTTAAGCAGTCGGTCCCTGACGCTGTGAATAGATATCGGTCGTTACAATTCACAACCTGCAGTGGAGCAGCGTGGTGGATTTAAGCTCCAAGCCCTCCTCCCTCACCCTGGGGAGGCCTAAGCCCCTGAAATGGAGTGAAAATGGGCTGATGAAGAGAAGAAGTGAAGTGAAGAACGATTAATGATTAAGTTAGATTGAAGTTACGCTTGTTTTTTAATATTGTATGGTGATACGGAACCCTTCGTGTGCGAGTCCGATTCGCACTGGGCCGGTTTTTTATTTAATAGCTCCAGCATTTTCAGCTCTGTGTTGATGAATCAGTCAGTGAAGACGTGTTTTTTATAAAATATATCTTTTTGGCTTTTGACGTATTATATACAAATTTTAAAGTTTTTGAGTTTTAAATTTAAACAGTAATTTGCCTTGCATCCCATAAATGAAAATGATTTATCCGTAAGTCAATAAGTTTAAGTTCGATTGCAAATAAGGAAAATGTTCAATATCATTTAGTTCAATGTTATTTATGTACTAGTATTTTACCTTGTAGAATTTAGAATAATTCCATTGATCCGTACAGACCATTAAAATTTATCATATTTTATTTTACTATAAATAGAATGACGAATATTTTGTGTGTGTAAAGCAACGAATATTTTCTTCTATAGGTATACACGTCACTGTGTCAACTGATTAATTTCCTTTTTTTAGATTTTTTATTTATCATTCAATTGTCAGTTCAAATCTATCTCATTGAAACAACTGCACCGCTTTTTATTTTTAAACGTTCAAAACGCTGCCCAAAAATTATTTAATTAATTAAGTTTTTCATGGAACTTTCTAGAACAGAACTAGTGATTGATATGTGCCGATAATTGAGATCGAGAATTTGTACATAAAGTTTTGTCAGACAAATATTCAAACCTCAATTAAGTATAATATGACAGTGATAGGTACTCGAACAAGTCAGATTTTCAGTAGAAAAAAAATTTTTGCTAGAAACTGAATTCGGCGCGATGAGGTTTGAGTACGCGCTTTCAGTCTTTCAGCGAATGATATCTTATTTGAAAATCAAAAGGAGAGCTCTACGGACAAACATGGCATTCAAAAACGAGGAACGATTCGCAAACAATTTCGCCGTGGCCCACCTGCTCGCGATATGGTTCAGCAAACAGCAGCCCGTTTGGCGGGCCGAGTCCCGTATTGTGCTCTCTCTCCTCAAATAACGACGCACATGATCTCGGAAGGAAGACCTCTTCTCCGGCCCTCAGTCACTCCTTCCCTCTTTCAAAGATACATCTGTCTCGAATAGACTGAAGAGGTACTTTTGTGAAGATAGCGTACGTATTTATAAACGTCAATTTGGGATGTTTACATTTACGGATCTTTTCAAATTCCGTAATCAAATTTTATAGCTTCGTTATGTACGCTAATCCGTCTTTCAATGTATAACAGTTTCTCAGATTGATTTTCCCGGTCAAGGCACATTAAACACGTAGGAAAGTGCTAGACTCAACCAGTTGCCAATCCGGAAGTTGAACTAGTATCTATCTATCTCGATCATGGTTGTTTGTGGACAAGTAAACTAGAATCCCTAAGAGCTCTATAATAGCTAATAGCTGTAGAGACACCTGAGACCCATACCATTGGTCTATAACGGCCGTACTACTCCACTGAGGGGAGGCACAACTTTAGCAGCTTTTCTCAATTTACCAGCTGTACAGTAACAGTAGAAAAGAATTGGTAGTCAATAAATTCGGATTCTTTTCTACAACCACTTACAGCTGCACTGTAGGTATTGAATAGTAAATTAATTTATACGGTGGTTGGGGAATCATCGTACAGTTCTAGCTGTGTCTATAGCTTAAGTACAACCATTCCGTTGGAGTTCCACTCATGTTGTTGTATATGAAGGTCATTACAAACATTTAAAACCTAGAGATTAAAGTTACGAACGGCACCACATTCATTTTTAATCTAATCTTATATATAGTATTTTAAGCATGAATTTTCTCATAGATGGCAGAGTGAAAATTTGATTTTAAGGTACCATCGGAGAGGGCTCCGATGATACATAGATATGCATGACATTTCTAAATAAATTTATAGAACAAAGGCTAGGAAGAAAGTAACAAAAATTAATAAGTAATATTAACAATAACATAACAATAACAAGTAACAAAGAAGGACAAAGAAGTAGTAAACTATAATTATGATTCAAAAGAACTATTTACTGAGTAATGGCTATATGATTTTGGTAAATTTGAATTATTACGAACACCATTACGAACGTGTAATCCACGTGGGCGATGCCGCGGGCGATCACTAGTAATATTTGATCTATGAAGGCAAAAAAGGCTAGAAATTGTAAATTCAGATAAGTCGACGAAACCCTTTGGTAGCAAACACTCAACATAAAAGTATAAATGTTTATTCATACTACAATAAATACTTCGGGTTTTAGGAAAATCATTTTTTTTTTATTTGCATGAAGGTTTTATATTTTCGTTAGATGGATTTTAAACGAATCAATACTAAGATATGCGTCGTTATAACTTGATATATCGGGTGTCTTCATGAATTGTCGATAAATTCCCGAGTAGTAAGATCGTAGAATTGTATGTATATAGTTGGTAAGCTTTACTGTTAGGATATTGAAGCAATATAACGAGATAGCGTTATTAAAACATTTCCGATTTATATAATTGAGAATCACCAGGATTCTATACGTTTTAAGGGCGAATTAAGTATCCATTAAAGGTATGGCCGATCAGAAAGGCGTGTAATTATTTGACTATACAAATTTAGCATTGTCGGTTTCCATTTAATAATAATAATAACATCTGGAACGTCCCACACAGTGTCATCTAGTTCCAAACTAAGCAAAGCTTGTATTATGGGTAGCAGACATCTGATATACATACTTAAATATTCTTTATAATATATACATAGGTATATAAATATCTTACATCCAGACCCGGAACAAATGGATATGTTCATGCACACAAATATTTCTCCCGGGCTGGAATCGAACTCACGACCGATGACGAGTTTCTTGCCGGTTCTTCTTCTCCTAGTTTTTGAACCGGTACTTAATCAATTTATTTTGACTTTCAATAAGTGTGTGCAAACATCTTATATTGAATAAAAACTTTTTGAATTTGAATTTGACCCTTGGCTCGGCAGTTACGGTTTTTAACCAGTCGGCCAATCGGTCAGTCAATAAAACATTTAGTACATAAAACTAGTTTTAGATCTTAATTTTCCCAAAAGTCATTGTGCATAGTAAACGGTACTTTTATAAATTTTATTTCTTCACTTTTACTTCTACACTTTTATTTTAAAAGTGCTGAAATAGTACAATAATAACCCAAGTGACTAATCAATAAATCTAAAAGAAGTGCGTAATTCTTATAAAATTATTGACATTTGGTATTCTATATGCATATATTTGAGAACAGAGAAAAAAAGCTAAATTTAAGGCATATTCAAGCATAAGAATATCAGCGAAGGTCATGTTCGCCAGCGGCTGGCTATCAATAGGCTAAGTCGATTCCGTTTGCCACTAATTTTGTAAGCTTAGTGTTAAGGATTCCTGTAACTGCTTTTTTTTGGTTTTTGGCAATAAATTATTTTATTATTATTATATGAAATCGAAGGACCTCCATGAAACTATTGATGAATGTCGATGAAGCAAAAGAACTATTTAAGGACTGTATAAAGTGGAGGTCTGTAGTCTATGCCTCGAAGAAAACCAACGCGAGTTTATGGGTGAAGTATTTAAGGGGTTCTTAAAATATGTGGTGCACGGAGCAATTGTAAAGCACTATAAAAATTAAAATTACCAAAGTTAAGGTGACTCTCATCATTACAGAAATAAGTAAACACATAAAAGCTTAAAGTGTTGTAGAGGTAAACACTTTCTCTAGAATCGCGAATAGCTACTACACTTTTCTAAGAATTCATCCTACGGAATGGAGAATTTTATTGCCATTATTAATACGATCTAGACTACAAAACGTGCTACGAAACAACGTACAAACTGGTGCAAGTTTTCATAATTTACACTAAGTAAGTGTAAATTATACTTCCAACAATTTCATTCAGTTCATGTTTTTATCGCATTTGAGTTAAGTTAATTTCATGCTCCCAACTTAGATAGGATGATAGTCAAGATGACGCGTCTTGTACTTCAAAATAATCGAAAATTTTAACGAAATGCCAGACTTAGTGACTGGACAAACCGTAAGTCATTATCGTTGTCTTGAACAGACGTACATTTTGTTAAATTACAGGTGAAATGTAATTTTAGAATTTTGTTTTTCACTCAAAATTCTACTTTACAGTGAATATTTCAAAATACCAATTAAGTGGCGTATATTTAGTTTGCGGCATATATTCTTTGCTCACGTTTTAGTTCTCACAACGCGGTATCTCCGTAAACATTCATGACTACTTTTATTCGTACGACAAAAGAATTGTAGTAGTCGATACTAAATTGACTAGCTGACAACAAGAAAATACATATTGTAGACTTCAATAACGTTTAATTAAACCTAGTTCAATTAAAATACGGTTTGTTTTTATTTTGATCGTAATATAAGTTTGAAAGGAACATACAAAAACATGTTTCAACAAATCTTAATCTAAATCACAGCTTTTAACCGCGGACAGCTATAGGTATATTTATTTTTTATACATTTACCAAAATAAATGAAAATGGTAGCTTACCTGTCACTTCTCATCATAAAGCTAAGGTATTCAATCCGCGTAAGTTTTTTAAGGATATGTGCTTCAACGTGTTAATTTATACCGCATGAACGAAAGAGAAACGCCTTTTTTAAAGGTTATACTTACAAACCAACATACAAATTGAATTGACTGACCCATTGGCCGAGTGTTTAGAGACCCTAACTGCGGAGCCAAAGTTCTCGGGTTTGATTCGTACTCGGGACAAATATCCGTGTGAATGAACATGTCTATTTGTTCCATGTCTGGGTGTAAAAAGTATCTATACATTATATATATATATACCAGTTGTCTAGTACCCCATAATACAAGCATAATACTTGCTTACTTTGGGGATAAATGGCGTTGTGTGGGATGTCCCAGGTATTATTATTATTATTATCATTATTATTTTCATTTTATTTCAATAACAGTTGACAAAGTTAGATCTCTCTCACATCTGTAAAATTATAAAAACAGGATTCCGATTATGAATTGCGGTTTCAAAAATCGCGATTGAATAATAATACCTGGGACATCTGACGCAGCGCCATCTAGATCCCAACTAAGCAAAGCTTATGTTATGGGTACCAGACGACTGATAAACATATTTAAATGTTCTTTTTAATATTACATATACATTCCATATATAAATATTTTACACCGGACATGAAACAAATAGACATGCTCATGCACACAAATAATTGTCCCGGGTGGGAATCGAACCCGCGTCCCTTGGCTCCACATTTAGAGTCTCTAACCACTCGGCCAATCGGTAAGTCACATAATATTTACAGCAGTTAGACACAACTTAAAGTACTAAGGTATTATTATTACATTGTATTGCTATCTAGTCAAATAGTTAAATTTACGTGTTATAGTTGTTTAGATTATAGCAATAGCAGAACTAAGCGGTTTTGAGCAGCGGCGACGGCGTGTGTTTGATCCGGATTAAGGCCTGTCGTATTTCAAGTCGGGTACAAATATTACATCGATGCGCCGCCACAATCCATGTTCCCGTCGATTGTAAAGGGACGAATTCCAAAGTCTTGCCATGAAACCGTTCAACCGGTATTATTGATTCAAATGTTAAAGCCGCACCAAGTGAAATGAGGATAACTGGTTTTAACAAATTGATTTAATCTAGAAGGAGGGTATGTAAGTAAATACGGCTTTTGTAGGATTTATATTGTAAATCAAGGTAAGGAATGATGTATGAGATATCCTTGGGTGCAGGAGTTTAATTTCCGTGTTTTATAGAGAAGTGGGCAATGTTCAAAATTTCCCCACATGATTCAAATTTTATTTGTATGATATAATAATAATGTATGGATATCCAACAACACACACACATCTAGTCTCGAACTGTGTCTCGAATTGGGTCCCGAACGGTGTATTATGGGTATTAAGACAACTGATATACATATTTATATTCTTTTTTTATAATACTTGTACATGAACACGTAGATATTTAACACTCAGACACGGAACAAATAGACATCTTCACCCAAATATTTGTCTTGGACTAGAATTGAACCCACGACCTTTGGATTTGCAGTTAGCATCTATGATAATTCGACCAACCGCACTGGTCAGATATGAGCATCATACTAGAGGGTGTAAAGCCGCACATACAAGTGTCATATTTCAAACATTGAAGCTACAATGCATATCTTTAGTAAATAATTAAATAAGCTTTTATTCCTTTAAGCTTTTATTTCTAAGAAGTTCATATTTAAATATGGAAAATGTACGGAAACATCCGATTTTGTCTATATTTAAAAAAAAAGGCGTAAGTGGTAATGATTTTTTTTCTAATCATACTCGTAGTCTAAATTCAATAGAATTACAATATTTCTTTGTAAGCAGAACACTGTACAATGTATACTCAATAATATTATTTATACATATATTTTTAAACTAGGATACAAAGGATTAATTTGAGAAATGAACAAAAATAAGAGATTGTGTAAAAGAAATCGGCCCATACGCTACAATAAAAATCGCAGATTTAATTAATCGAATTCACAAAGACAGACCTACAATAAACCAAGAGAAGCGAAATTCAATTCGACTAACTTGTAAACTCAATAGACATAATAAAATTATTTAATTTTAATTTATTCATAGAGTAATAAAAAGTTTGAACTTATCACTTTATACTGTAAGCTGCGAGATGAATCCAACCAGTTTATAATATTGAGACAGAGGCCTGTCGATATGTCAGTGCCAAGTTGTCATTAGCACGTTGCTGCGGCATTCGCCTGTCTTGTTTGCCTCACTTAGCCTGGAGACAATTATAAATATCTGAGGACTCTCAGCAGCGTATTAAAATTTACGGTAAATTATTATGAAAATTAATTTAAGCATAATTATTCTGTACTAAGTACTAGCTTTTATTTGGGATGGTTTTCGTTTTAGTACTCTATATTCCATGACCTATTTACCTGTACAAACTCTTGTTTTAATCAAAATTTCAAACCATTTAAATATGAGTGTTTCATTAAAATTCGATTGATTATTCATGATTTCATAAGTCTTCAAACAAAAATACAGACAGATGAACAGACAGATAAAAAGGAAATTCTAAATGAAAACTTTTGGGTTCAATTAAGGTGTTTCACTAATTTATCGAAATTTTGCCGATTTAAAAAGGGATGTCGCGGCGACGGCGGCTGACCATAGACTGACTGGCTGTTTTTAAACATGACAAAAAAGAACTTACCTTTGACAATAATCAGACAGACGATTTTTCCAAAAGACACGACTTTAATAAATGTATTAAGACATACTTTTTTCCTTTGTTCATTGACGACGGAACAAGGGATATATTGAATTATACGTCTAAAATCAGACAAATCTAAAATTCCGTAATAGTGCTTAATTTTGTAGCATTAAATCAAAACTACATAAAAAAAACTAGATAGGAAAAAGATTGGTAGTAAGTAGTAAATAGATTGTAGCATATCAAAGTGTATGAATAAGTGTTAATAATCTCGTAACAATGATTTTACGTGTGGAGTGATCTCAAAAGTAATACCAAGCGCAAGGCTGCTCGAATACATAGAGCGGCCAGTGGCACTGGTGGTGCATCAAAATTGCAGGTAAAATTATCAGATTTGGAGGAAAGAGTGCTAGGAATTATAGGACCAAAAGCTGCAACAGGGTTATTGGGTATTGATAAAGCAGAGCTGTCACAGGTGTTTATGATAATTTATTTCATACCTATAACTAATTTAATTATTTGAAAGAAAATAATATTTTTTATTGTTGTAGGTAGAGGATAGTGCAACGCAGGATCGAAATTCACTTACAACAAGCAATGCCAGCAAGTGATGAAAACATAGAAATCATAGAACTGCGGAAGTTAAAACATTATTACAATAAGTAGATTCGTGGCAGTTACTTTGTATTTATTATAAATACAATGTTGTAAACTATATTATGCATCGCATCAAAAACAATATTGCGAGAAATGGGCCAAGTTCGATACAAAAAGATTAAGGCACCAAATAAGTGTAATAGACTGTGTAAATTTTCATAACTATTTTTACGATGAGTTAACGCAATTAATATCGTTACATCAATACAGAAATGAAACTCGCACTTGCTAATTTAGTTTCATAAAACGACCGCCAGGGGCGGTGTACAAGTTTCCATACAAATTACGAAAAACGTATACGACAAAGTAATAGTAAAGAAGCTCGCACTTGACTCTCCGTCAAGAACGCAAACTCTCGATGGCCGATTATAGAACGTTTACATGTCGAGTGCAGAAGCGATAGTGAAAACAATTGAAAAGTAATCATCGAATTGTTGTATAGAGTTTGATTTTGGAATACAATGGCTTTAATTAAAAAACTTTCACTATGCAGAATATATTCCGTGATGCAGGTTTCATTTACATTCGAAGCGGTGGCCAATAGATAGAACGCAAAAATTTTATACTTAGATAGATATATCACCGCAAACCCCTATTATTTAGCGTATGGTAGATAATTTCACTCAATTTTTAATACAATACAGGGGTGGTGAAAATAACCTGAAGAATCTGGTGAGCGGAAGATTATAAAAATATTTCCTCAAATTTACTTCAGTTTAAAAAACACAGATGTCGCGTCGATCTATTTGCTTTACGTGATTGTGCTGTGATGAAATATGAAGACAATACAAGATTTATACGAGTACTTTATTGTTATTGTTAAACACATAAAATAAAAAATTTTTGTGACTTCGTTCCCAATACAAAGGAACGAAGTATGAAGCGTAAAAAATTATTGAAGTTAGAGAAATAAAGTTAAAATAAAGATTCCCTGATTTCCGCAGTCATTAATCATTATGCGTCTCCATTCAGAGCAGACTGCAGATGGCGCGGTGCAAAAACTGTAGTTTAATTTAGTTTATAAATATTATATGTATATATATCTTTATATCATTGTTTTTTATTATACCACAATTTTTTTTAAAGTAAGCAGACAAGAAAATTAAAAATATGGTTTTTGGATTCAGAGATGAATAATTAATCGTTTGTCGTCATAGATATATACATTACTACGTATACATCGGTTGTCAGCATGTCATTCAAAGAAACACAAAAAAACGCAATGAAAAAGACTGTTAAGTGACATTCGTCATAAAAATTACGAATCATGTGCAAAATATCTATCAAGAAAGTTACAGGCAACATTAATTCCGATATAGTTTTATTATTGCATCGACAGATGTATATGGCTATAAGAGCCGAATGTATCGTACTTGTAATTTATTTGTTTAAGTAATCGATTTAGGATCTGGAGTTACCGCATTTTTTTCTTCACTATACAAAATATCAAATTACTTATTACTAGAAAAGCTAGCAGTCATGTCTCACCAATTTTATCTTATTGTTTAAATAATAATTAATATATCACCTGGCACTTCGTATACTTGGCCATTTAGTTCTACACTAGGCAGAGCTTGTACGAGTATTATGAATACTAGATAACTGATATACATACTCTGATTTTTTTTAAATAATACATACACGTATAGATATTTTATAATAATAATACATGGGACTTCCCACACAGCGTCATCTAGTCCCAAAGTAAGCAAGTATTATGCTTGTGTTATGGGTTACTAGACAACTGATATACATACTTAAATATTCTTTATAATATATACATATATAAATATATATAATTTTTTTTTACACTCAGACAGTTCATTAAGTACTTACTTAAGTTCAGTTATCTTTCACATGATCTACGCTTGGGTTATTATTATAACATAATATATAATAAAATTTAAATGAAATAAGTTTGCATTGTTTCCGCAACCAAATTTGAAAATTACATACTTAAAACAAATGTATATGATAATTCGATTCACTCACCAGATTTCTACCGTTGGAAGTAGATAAATCTCTACAACACAATGCAGACAAGTTTAAAAAAGCAAATTGAAAATGCAATCGAAATATGAATTTATATGAAAATTATCAGTCAAATATTTTATTGGATTACAAAATCATACTACAATGAAAAATTGTATAGCAATATTTTATCGATTCTATAAAGTTGAAGATCAACCAGTTTTTAAATCTATTGTATTAAGACACTTTGACAAATACCTTCCCAAATCTGGTAAGGTTACGTGCTGGTTTTGGCTTGTATTATTAGTTTTCAAGATTGGCCATTGAAGTGTGAATAAAACTCAATATTTATACCTGATTGAATTTGAAGGAAATTATAATAGTCTAAGTCTTTTGATTGTTCGGAGCTTCGATGGAACGAATGAGAAATTGCGAGAAAATCATCAACACTTAAAATAATCACATTGTAAATATGTTAAAGCAAATACACGCCGATTGAGTAATTATAATCTATTTAAATGCTATAAATTTTTACTGTACTGGATGTGGTGAAAAACTTTCAAAATTAATACTTTCAAAAGCAGATCTTCAGCACAAAGTCCTCAAATTCAAAAAAACACTACACAAAAAAATTTTGACATTTTCCTTAAGTACGTATTTCTGAATACGATTGGTTTTAGGAGATATAAGTGTTAAAATTGCCTTCCAAATGTCCCATTCATGTTTTATCACATGCAGTAAATAAATTTGATGGCAGCGTTTGGTTTTAATAGAGTTAGAAATGTCACTTCACAGTATCGCCATCTCGCTTAACGGGTACACCAGCTAGCTAGAGTAAAAGTGTTTAGATGGTAAGCGCAGAAGGGGGCTTCTAGTCAATTTGTACTTTTATGTTTTATAAGCACATTATTGTTCAGTTCTATCGAAATGTATTTTCATAGTCCAGAATTATGTAACAAGAATAATTTTCAACTTCCAGAATTTTCTACTCACTTTTAGCATGACATTTAATAAAGTAACTATTTAGAGACTTTACTTCATAGATAACTGAAATGTATTTTTACAAAACTAAAGAGACGGAAGAAAACAATTGATGATCTTGCCTAAACAATCGCCTAAACATTTTTTTTGAGCTAGATCTAGATATGAGCAGAAAACTTAAATTTAATCCCAAAAACAGCATTACCTTATTTTGATTTTCATACTTCTATTCTATAGTGTCTTTTTGGGATTTTTCAAGCAAAAGAAGTAAGAGGAAATAGCTAGGTTCAAATCCACTCCTATCCGTTCGTCATTCTCTTAAGCTTCACTTCAGAGACTAAAATTTATACAAAAAATTTATAAAGGTTACGAATAAATAAGATATATATTACCACTGTCGGTTAGGATTATGTGTGGTGTCTCAAAGGTATTGACCCATCTGGACTCTCCCCATAAATGAACTTCGACAGACCTGAAAAGGGAAATTCCTTTATTTACGCTATTACGTCCGTAATTGGGGCACTAAACTCTGTATCTATATGTGCTGAATTTCAACTTTTTAATCCGCTGTGACAGACGGACAGACAGACAGACACGAAAGTGATCCTATAAGAGTTTCTTTTTTATATCGGATGTACGGAATCCTAAAAATAATGCTAATACGATAACACAACACAAAAGATGACGAAGATGATCAACCCAGGACCGAAATCAGATAAGGGAGCAGAACAGGGATATAAACTAGAAACGAGAATGGCAGCGGCATCGGAAACAGGCAGCTGACTTGGTGCAGCCGTAAGCGCTGCAAAAATGAAGCCTGAACAAACTTCAAGCGCTTTTGCGCTCGTCAACCTTGGGAGATAGTTAATGGGTTGCGTAAAACCGCTTTATTGTTTTCGTAAATACTAAATACGCTTGAGCAGCGAGTGATCGTCGTCGGTTGCATAAGCCGTAACAAGTAGGTGCCATTAGTTTGCTCACTGACAGCGTCATTAGTCAAACCGGCGCACGCCCGTTTCATAACTCAACTGACGCAATTATTTTTACGTGGCAAACTGGGGAAAAGTGCGATTTTCTTTTTTGATACGAAAGCTAGATAAATTAACTAAATTTCGAATCGGTAGTCGCCTACGGTGTCGTAATGACTGTGCTAAATATGTAATGTCTTACTGTTAATTACAAATTCCCTACTACAAACCTGATTATGCAATGGTTTAAAACATTATAGTTAATAGCTAACAAGAAAAATTATGAATATCGAGAAATCTCTGACGTGCATATATATATTTTTTAATTTGATTTCGGTATGTATGTACCTAATACAAAGTAGCATATAAATTAAAAAAAAAAAAACTTTTCTACTACTCCTCTTCAACGGCCCCTGGTAACCTATAACCGTAAAACTTGTTTAAAAACCTGCTCTGGAGTGGTATATATATAATGCAATGATATTATATGTATTAAAAGAGGCAGATATGGCACTAGCGCGCAGAAAGTGAGGAGCTACAATTCACACAACTAGGTTAATTTTATTTAACTGTCAATTAGCCTTTCCTTTTTATTTACGTTGAATAAGCGTATTTCAAGCATAAATGTTTACAGATAGCTATCTCTTTCTGTATCATATGTTCCGTATCATATTACACACCCAGTTTTATAATATATGTACGCACACGCTTACGATGTAAATATGTTTGTAATTAAGGATCAATTTTCGAACGCCGTGCAGTATGAAAGTGCTTTAACCTTACTTAAACATCATTGAAAATAGCATATAAAACGACCAAGACGTCCTAGAAAACAAAAACGCTTCTACGGCAGCCCCCTCTGGTGCTATAAGATGGTACCTGGTACTATTAATGTACCATAGTATCATCTTATAGCACACTAGCGACCGCCCGCAGCTTCGCTTGCGTAGACTACACATTTCTGATTTAGGTAGTATTAACATTCGAAACGGTTTACACGTACTTTTTGCTGAAACTAATATTGGATACACCCATTCAAACTTTCAATCTTCATTCTCCCCACTCCTTTAAAAAAATCGATCATCATCAGCCCATTTTACCCCACTGCAGGGGCTTACGCCTCCCCCATGGTGAGGAGGGGGTTTTGGAGCTTAAATCCACCACGCTACTCCACTGCGGGTTGGGGATTGTAACGACCGCCATCTATTGACAGCGTTAAGAAAACCGATACTCACATACTTTTCACCTCACGTTTCCCACCCTTAAAATATGGAAATCCAAAAACCCTAAAACACGTCATTATTTATTTATGTTAAAATTTTTGTTTCTAACTTTAAAAAACAAAGACTGTCATACAAAGCCTCTCCATCCCTCCCTCCTTAAATTTGAAATTTCCAAATATTCCTTTCTTAAAAATACTCACGTTATAAAATAAACCACTATTCCAAATTTCGGCTTCCCAGACTTAGTACTTTCGGCTTTATCTACGCTGAAAGATCAGTGAGGACAAACGACAGACAGCCACAAAAAGTAACTGATGGCACTCTTGACAACCTTCTTTCACGTTTGCAAAGGTTCATTAAAATCTGTTCAACCGTTTTGGAGATTAGCTCGAATAGACAGATGGACGTACATACAGACATACAAAGAGTAGTGTATGTCACTTTTGACCACTTTTTTTCCATATCTGTGAAGTTTCATCAAAATCAGTTTAGCCGTTTTGGAGATTTGCTCGAATAGACAGACAGACAGATAGTATTATTTTATACATATAGCCTATAGCCTTTCTCAATAAATAGGCTAACCAACACAAAAATAATTTTTCAATTCGAACCAGTAGTTCTTGATATTTGCGCGTTCAAACAAACAAACAAACTAATTCTTCAGCTTTATAATATTAGTATAGATGCCGATAGTACAATACAGCTTATAAGACTTTAAAATCGTAACCATCATTTGAAAAAGTTACATTTAAATCCGTCTAGTAGTTTTAAAGTTAAATTTTTACAAACATACTTACGTACCTGCATAGGTACACGCATAAAAAGAATTTTATATGATAGTATAGATTTAGAAAATAAACAATTATTCGAAAAAATGGCATTCATAAATCAACTCAAGTCAAACGAAATTAAATCGAGTTTTTTAGTTTAGTTTATCGAGTTAGTTAATCGAGCAATTAAATCAAATGTTCAAATATTAACTTACTTTGAACACTTATTTGAATTTCTGATAGTAAACAAACCATCTATCGCTAATTAATTATTATTTTTATATTTAAATGTTGACTTATTGTCCCGTTATGCAGTCATGCGTATTTTAAAATTAACAGCTGTTCACAGAAAATAATCAAGTATGGTATTATAGTTATTTATGACGAGCTCTCGTTGGTCCTCGCCCCCTTTGATTTCACGATTCGAAAACAATTTTTTACTTTATGTTTTTGCTCTGCTCCCAAACAAATAGTAGCGTGTGCATTATGCTAGACGCCAAAAAATTATTTTAGTGGTTTTTATGTCATAAGCTTTGTAACAAACAGACAATCAGATAATAAAAATGTGTTTTTGGGTGTAGTTGTGACTAATTAGCCAACTACAACAAGCAGTACGAGTTAAGAATACTGGCTTTCACACGCTTAGTAGTATACCTAAGTTATAACTTAGGTTCTGTTAGACAGTAAGAAGTGAGCTTATGATAAATTAATAGCGTGATTGGAATAGTTCCTCCGCCCATAACATCACTCTTCGTTTTTTTATACCGCCAAACAGAAACAATAATCCATTGTGCATGTGAAGGCTAGCATTCGTAACTCTTGCCGCTCAATTATACAATAAATCCGACAATAATGTGTAAACATCTTATATTGAATATTTTTTATTTTGTTTTTAACTTTGTTTAAAATAATTGTATTTTTACTGACACGGGCCAATGGAAGACCACATCTAGAAAAAAATATTCTACTCGAAATTCACGAAAACTTTGTAAAAAATGTTTCCGTGTGAAATGGTATAAAAAAGTCACGTTCGTGAACATGCGAGAATAAGCGATCAATTTATCGAGGATAAATTATAAGAGCCCGGTCCGCGCCCACCTGCCGAGGGGTCTGTCCAAAAAGTAAATAACGGAATTAACCTAAAGTGAAACACTTACTAAAAGTGAAAACAAGCAGTGCACAGTAGTCCTGTGAGTGATAAAGAGAACTGGAAAAAATGAATATTGTTTTTACTCTGTAGATGCGTTTTAATTCTTGAGACCCGACCGCGGTGTTTATTTCTGTTTCTGGCTATTTTTGTTGTCTCTTAATTTTACATAAACTCAACTGAAAATCAGAGACCGATATTTAATGCCGAATTTTAACTTGGGGTAGTAAAATGAGTACATCACTGAGAAAAATAATAGCTGACAAAGTTGTATTTAAATATTATACTCCACGTCACCCCCATAATTAAGGCGAATGTAACCTGTTAATGCTACAGAATGAGTCATAGATATGTACATACACAAGAAAAACATTGCCATCCGCAGTCGAGAAAAACCGATTAGTCTGAGGCCATTTTCTTTAAATTTCGCTATCGCTTTGGTATGACCGTCGACAGCTATTTTATTCTCTCGACATTGTGATATTTTAATCTCTATGTAGTGTAGAGTTCCAAGCGTATGTTACGATATCATATTGAATTTCAATTTGTTTTTCTGTGAGCATGAATAATATTGAATCCATAAAGAACTTACGTATATTTTAGTCGTAATCATATTTCTATGCGATCGTGTAACTTGGATCATATATTGAACTCGTAAAATCTGATTTTCATACGTCAGTAGCGTAACGAGCGTTTAATTTTGATAGACGGTATGCATCCGTGGTCTCTGCCCACAATGTACAGGTCACAATATCGAATCGAGCGATGTTGGGAGGTCATTTATCAGAACTCGTTTCCTAACATTCACTCGCTACGATCTCCCACGCGACCAGATTTGAAATATCGATTTCCTGCGTCGTTTTAAATTCGAAATTGACTATTGAAATTGGCCCATGGACGCGACCATTGTTATAGTGACGTCACCGCATGGCATTTTGTATCGAGCTCTGTTCATGTTCCGATAATGGTGGTTCTATGTATAAAATACGAATGTTCATGACATTCCAATTTGACCTTTTTGATACGTTAAACCGACGTAGTGCGAGTCGAACTCCCGAAATTATAGTATCGTATTCGAGCTATAATAAACAGTTGATAGACTGAATCCACCTTTATCATATCGACTGACCGATTGGTCAAATGGTTGGTGATACCAACTGCAGAACAAGGTCGATCCCTTTCGGGTTCGATCCCCGCGTGGGAGAAATGTTTGTAGGCATATATCTATTTGTTGCGTCTCTAGGAGTGAAACACCTACATGTATGTATTGTAAAAACATTTACGTTTGTATAATAGTTGTTTGGTATCAATAGCACAGGCTCACCTTGTTTGGGACTAGACGACTGTTTGTGAAATATATCAGATAAATATTGAAAAAAGTTGTTTTACTAACAAGAAGACTGATAGAAGAACACGCATATTTTCCGGTACCTATGACTCAATATTCAATATGATTTCATTATCAACCCTGAAAATATTATAATTCTATCATTTAATAATTGGGAAATTAGGGTAAGAAACCTAGAAAATTGGAAAAGCGTATGTATTTCCTCGCACATTTTCCGTATATCTACAGTGTGTTGACTTCAATTGGAATAAATTCTGTAGAAAATAAATACAAAAAAGTATTAACAAACTCCCAAAACAGGTCAATTTAGAAACAAAAAATATATTTTTTTTTATTTAATAGGGTCGGTGGAGATATCAGTTCCTAATACGAGTGTGTACTTTGTGACCTCACTTATAAATAACGTTTTATAGAGGACTTTGGCACCCCAATCTGCTATTCCGAAAGGAGGTAGCAAACAACAACTAGTAAGTTTTTGAAAAGTTTTTTTAAAATTTAAAAGAGGTTCAATGTGTGCTCCAAGTAAATCAAGTGTTAGGTGGAGCAATAGTTCCAGACATAGTCAATTATATAATTAAAATCATAAACCCAAATATTTTCAAATAATCAATTTAATAGTAAAAAAAATAATAGTAGTATCATGATATATTACGATACAAATAAAATAAAAAAAGCCCAAAACATTTTTATTTTGTGTGCTTTACGACATAAACCGTTCTATAATAGAGGAAAGACGTATATAAGGCACAAGGTACGGAATCTTAAAGTTTTAAGTACCTACTATAAAGAATGATATATCGATGAGATGGCTAAGTCCTTTTAATTACGATTTTATTAGTTACATAGACACAGATTAAATTCAAAGTAAGTGAATATTACAAGAAAAAAACATTAGTTGGTCCAGCAGTAACTCCTGAACTCTCTCGAAACTTAAAATATAGAATCGCTTCTAGAACAGATTAAAAGGAAAGCTATAAAATATAAAGGGCATTGTAGAGGAGTTTCTCGGAAGGCCGGCAGGTGGCAGCGATGTCGTCTTAAAACAAAGTTTTCGAAGGAATCACGCTAAAGCCAGTACATCTCTTTAACAACTGCTTTTTACGACCACGAGGGTTCCCCTAAGACATTCTTAATACATTTGGACAGCTGGCTTTATTTTTGTGATTTAGTCTTCAGCTGTCTTTGATAACCAATCTGTTAAGTCATTGCATGTTAAAAATATATAAACCAGCGAAATAAGTAGGGAGATACATGAATTATTTTAGTTTGTCCCACGTTTGTCCCTTCAATCGTTACATAGAATTTTATAGACTGCTAATAGGACGATAGGTATATAATTATTGAAAACGAAATATGCCATAACTAATTTCATTAACTACTTTTTTTACAATATTAAAATTATCAACTCTTAAAAAGAAAAATAAATCTCATCTAGTCAGATTGATAAATAGTGATGGTATTTTTTTGCGGTTCCGGAACCAAAGGAAGAAATTGAAACGGCTGTCCGTCTGTCTGTCTATCGTGTCTGTCACGTTTTTGTAGTTCCTGTGTATAGACACACGTTAGTGAAATTTTACATGGATAGAAAACTGGAAGGGTTAACAATTATATTGGTCGTCAATAAATTAAAATTTTCTAAAACGTACCTTATAACGAAGTGGGCTAACATTTCTTATTTGCTTATCCCGTCATGTGGAGTAGGTATTATTATATTCAAATATTCAGCTTTATAATAGATTTTCCTCTGTTTTCCCTGGTTTCTAAATAAAACATATCAAAATCTAAAAGTACCTTGAAGGTAAATATTTACGGGAACATTAAATCAAAATCTCTTCCAGTAATTTACATTACTTTGATTCCGGATTAATAAATCGAAAAATCTAAAACTTAAAAAATATGCTAATTGCAACTACCTACATCCCTTCCATTTCTACCACAACACGAATAATGTATCTATGAGCATTATACACAGCCGATAACAATATATAGAAAAAGTTATACTTCTCGTCAAATGACATTTACTAAAATATTCTATATAAATTCAACATTTATGTCTTATTTTCAATTCAATATTCATAGATAATCAGAAGTGTTCCTCATTAGAAATACAATTCAATTCCCACGCAAGTTATGTATATACGAGAAACTTTTCTAATTGGGAACCTGTTCGGTATGGTTCATTAATGGGCAACTAATGAACTCGGAAGTCGGGACTGTAATTGAAATAAATTCATGTTAACGTAACTTAAGGGTTCATGCAGCTGATACATTGGCGATTAATAATTCTGCTTATTCTAATAAACGATCGATGATCGGGCTTCTGTAATATGATTTGTTAAATTTACTAACCATGACTGTTTTATTGATCGAAAAACCCGTATTCAAGTGTGTCATTAGCAATAAGAAGTCTATTACTTATTTCGATAAATCCGGTTTGGTGCTATCCAAAACATGGAACACAAAGGCCCCTGTTTACGGTTCAAAGTCCGATAGCAAAAACACGGTCGAATCGGTATGACGCACAAAAAATAACAACAGGTGCATCGTTTTTTGTACAACTAAGCCGAACGACACCCGCCGAAGCGACGTCAAATTTTTTTTAGTAGGTTAATACCGTTTTCTGACAACTAGATTTGAAATAAAATAACCTTAGTAGCATTTCAAACTATGCGAGTAAAGTTATTAATCGTAAAAAAAAATGTATATAACAAAAAAAAATCGGCCAAGTGCAAATCTGACAACGCACGCGTAGGGTTCGGTACCACCGTACAATATAAAAAAACATATTTTTTGTATGCATACCCCCTTTAATTTTTAATTTAATAAAATTTT
Source organism: Luffia ferchaultella (assembly GCA_949709985.1). Classification (NCBI taxonomy): domain Eukaryota; kingdom Metazoa; phylum Arthropoda; class Insecta; order Lepidoptera; family Psychidae; genus Luffia; species Luffia ferchaultella. The sequence goes on along the minus strand of OX453256.1, from coordinate 902,894 downwards.
TATTATTTGTTGTTATAGCAGCCATAGTAGTACATACTCCAGGAAAATTTCAAGTGGAAACAATGATTGCACAACCATCACCTAAAAACGTAAAAAAAGAAACAGGTTTCTTGTATAGGGACCCCTTTTAAATTTTAAGTTTATTTTATTTTTATTATTGCCTGTTATAGCGGCTACAGTAATATACTTTCTGTGAAAATATGTGTCTACGTACCTACTACGATTTAGACGATACAGCCCTTTGACACCGGAGTCCAGAAATATGCCTAATTACATCGACATATCATTGGCTTTGTCCTCAAGCCACTTCCGGAAAAAACAACTATTCATTCTATGACATTCCCAAAATTACAAGGAACATTGTATATATTATGTTATTCCACCCCGATAACCCTCATTTCCAGAACCTAATTTGGTCATTCCAAAATAAACTGGTAGATATTTTTCCTTGTAATCTATTCCCGAAAACTCATCCCGATCCCGGTATCCCATGTTTATGTGAGTGCAGGCAGCTGCGTCCGTCGCTCTCACAAAAACAAAGGGGATGCGTTACAAATGTTACAATAAACAAACCATTTACTGGTCCTGCGAACTGATGCAGCTGTTTATATTCGCGTCTCTTTGTTTATAATCATGAATGTTTCAAGAACGAGAGTTCGTAGAGAAAGAAAAAACAGGTGACGAATCAAAATATAATTCAGTGATATCATTAACTAGCTATTGAGTTAGCAATGTTTTTTCCACTCCCGAACATCCAATCGTTATTTTTCAACTCTTACCTTGCTTTTTTTCCAACACAAGCACAATTAGTTCACATTGGCAGCTTTTTGAATTTCGGATTTCGACTAGTTTTGAATGTTTTCTAACCTCCCTTGTTTTTAAATTACGATATAATTTATTGTGTTTATTTTTTAAATTTTATTTCAATCTTTCAACAGACTACGCGTATCAGCAAGACAGGAGACAAAGTTTATCTACTGTTGTCATATCAATAGGGATATAATCGTATCTAGTTTTAAGGTCCCATAGAAAAATGGAAAAGAAGTAAGCCTTACAATTTCAGACGTCTGTCCGTTTGTCACAATTATTAAAATCAGAAATTATTGGCACTATTAACTGAGGAATAAAAAAAAAACCAGCATTAACGTTTAGGGTACGACATGTAAGTCTTTAAAAATGAAATAGAGATACCTAAATGATTTTTTTTAAGTCACACACACACACATTTTTTATTCACATGCACATTTATTCGAAAGTTGGTAATAAAAAATGGGGAGCCACTTTAACTTTTCGCTTATGGGGTGCAAAATATTGAAGACAAAATAAGTTAGTACTACTTTAAAAAAATCAACAAAAATAGGTTTGAATAAGATTTGTCAAGTAAAAATTTAACCTTAAACATTAATTCCGACTACACAACCTCACTCTGTGCGCGATCAGACGAGTAGATGATCTGTTTTTTTTTTATTTCATCAATTTCACACTTGAACCGTTTACAAAAACTTGTAGATATACATAGGATATATTAATACAATCAAAGATAACGAGTTTAGTATACAGAACGATCGAAAACGTATCTCTCAAAGGGAAGGACTGTACAGATGAAAACGTGGTTAAAATCCAAGGGGAAAAGTTCCCAAAAGAAATATCTATTTAAATACTTATAAATAGGTCAGACGCACCACGCATCTGATTAAGCTCATTGATTCGCGTTTGAAGCGCTTCAGTGAAATCGTAATTTATGGAATCCAGCCGAAGCTCACAGTGTAGAGCGTTGTGTAGAAAACAGTAAAATGTATTTTGTTGAATGCGAATATTATATTTATACAGATACATATGTACATAATATTTCAGATCGAGGTATTGTATACTAAAGCGTAATCAGTTATCAAATAATAATAATGTACATGAAGTTTGAGAGAGGGTGTGATTTAACCCTTTGAAAAACTTTAGGCGAATAAGCTATTTAATTTTTATTTTAATTGTTTTAAAATGTTCGTGTAGTAGGTACTATGAAACCACGGAAATTTATATTTCGTTTAAATAAAATCACCTTATTGTATAGAATAGCATTCAAACTGTCAACTGTATACATGTAAAAGTAATCGAGCTACTAATGCTGCTGCCGACGCACTCGCCCGTTGTTTTTTAAATTCACGAACAAAATAACGCGTTCCGGTGACGTTTTGTGTGTTTATAAATTATTGGGAACGAAACGAAACAAGAACGAAAATTGGGAATAATTGCAAAGAATTTAGAAGCAATTAAATGTGTCAAATCTTGTTCAATTCGTACTTTATAATTATGCAAAACTGTCCTTGTTAATTGATGGTTTCTCAAATTTCATAAAGTTAGATGAACCAACCGATAATTTAAGATTCAATAAATTATCGTATTCATATATGATTCATATCTTTCAATAATTTAAATAATAATTCTTCATATGTCAGCACCAGCCACCAGGAAAGGTTGTGGAAGTAAGAAGTGAGGTTACTGTACACACTTGTCTACACTGCGGCAACTGTTTATTCTGAGTCCACAACAAAGTGGTCTGTCGAAAGAATCGCGTGCCACACCACCCAGTCAAAGTATATGTTTTACGGCTGTGAATTGTTTCCGGTTATGTTTTACTCTAGTTAAACGCATAGCAGCCGTTGCTGTTGCTAGGCAATAGGTACAACGAATTCACTTAATGACCCTTTGTCCAACTAGTAGGTAATTGGTACGTCATCATTGAATAGGTAGAATAAGAATTATTAAAACTGGTTTTTAGGGCTCGTTGCCTCATAAGAAAAAGGACGCTTAGGGGATCACTACGTAGTCCACTTGTCTGTCTGTCGGTCAAGACTTTTTTTCTCGGTAACACGTAAAGGTACCAATTTGGCATTAATATCGAATTCTGAGGTGCATTTGTCTCATGAGTTGTCAAGAAATCAAAAAATCTATCCAGTTAGGTGTTCCGTATATTTTAACAATCGTATATAAATCAAAACCTATAGGGTACATTCAGTTAACCCAGAATCATGAAAATCGGCGAAGGCCTCACTAATCGAGTAAAGAGAAAAACTAGAAAATTGTTAGTGTATTGTTACGAGTAGTATAACATTTTTTTTTGTGATTATTGTTTATTTTAAATTTGTATGCGTTTTCGTGTCATGTGGCGGTGAGTAAATAATAAATAAATAATACATGGGACATTCTACACAGCGCCACCTAGTCGCAAAGTAAGCAAGTATTATGCTTGTGTTATGGGTTACTAGACAACTAATATACATACTTAAATTTACTTTATAATACTAGTCCTTTAAACATTAATCTTATGTTATAATAATATAATTGATTACTATGAAACACGATAACAACTATCACTTTTTATGTACTTAATAACAATACATTTCCTATTTCATTCTGACACTGCTTAAATTGTATCATGCTCTCTTGTTATCCCTATTATTAAATCTCAAAATTCTGTACAAAATTTTCGCCGCTTTTTAATTACGCGACCGTAAATCTCATTTTCTGAAACCTATTTGCTGTACTCAGATTAACTGGATTAATCAAGGGGCTTAGAATTTTCTGTTACTTAATGTAATATTCAAAATCCGGTCAGAAAAATGATGTCTGGCAAAATCCTATGAAGTGACCTAAATAAAAAGAAAAATTCAAGGCATTAATTACTCCAGGTTAGTGTGCAAAGACGTTAAGGTTTTGCTGAAATTGTATTTGACAGGTCTTTAATTACTTTGTATAATGAGCGCTCATAATAAAGTAATTTTAATTATATGAAATTATAACGCAATATTTTTAAGAGATGTAGAAGAATTACTAAAGCAGCCTCCGATACAAAAATTAATGTGTAATATCCTGAACTTTTCGAGAGAAAAAAAAAAGAAAACGAAAATATTATATTCCGCAATAAAATTGAAAGAAATGATTTAAGATCTGTCTTGCTTGCACACATACGTGCATAATTGTCATATTTCGTTTAATAACGTTCAAATATCTTTTACTGTTATTGGATTATTTTTACTTTTCATAAAAATCGGATAAATGTTATACAATTGTAAAAAATATATATCACAAAAACTACTCATTACTGACACATGTGAGTTTTCTCGTGCATTTCTAATGATTTAATTTACGAATTTCAGGTACAATATTACGAGATTATTTTACAGAATTTAAAATACTGAAGAATGTGCTTCTTTTCATTTTAGTTACAATAGTCTTTCATTCTTTGTGAATATTACAGGTAGAAAAGCATGAACTTAAATAAATTTGAATAAGAAGCCGCAGTAAAAAAATAAAAATAACAGGAAAATAAGATGCAAAAATATGCATACAGGTATTGTGCTAAAAATATGTTTCCCTTTTCATATCACTTTTTCAAATTCACTTCTTGGTTTCTACCCCAGCACTATCCCGCCCGAATCCCGCCTCACAACTCGAATCTTTGCTCTTCGCTCATTTCGAATTTTGATTAGTTACGTATCTCATAAGAATCTTCGACCAGAATACAGAAAAACAGTGGCGATTTCGCAGGTGAAGCAAACGAGCAAGCTTCCTTAAATCAACTGATTGCGAAAAACAACAATCGGATAATTTTTTTGTACAAAAATTTATTTTAGAGAATATAGTTTACAGTAATAACTTATTGTTATTTAACCTAAACTAAAAAAATTGCAATCATTTTTACAGTAATTTAATAAACGCTTATAAATGCTGCCGTCTCCGATCCGCGGCCCTATGATTAAACTGAGGCTAATAATGACTTGGCTTAGCCTGATATTTATAAACTCAAGCAGTATTTTTTAATGTTGCGGTAAGTAACTTTCTGGCATCGTAGGCCTGAACAGTATGAAAAGGTAACGCGGAGACGGACGATCGCTTTGCCCCACTCACTCACGCGCGACTCGCGTTTGTTTTGTTCGACCACATTTTTTTTCGACAAAGTTTATCTGTTTGTCTATCTTTATTAGCTAGTTAGGTAGTCATTGAATTATGTTTACAGTTTCATACTTAAAATGTAATAACTTTGAATATGTACTAACAATGTAGGTATATTATATTATTTTGTACGAAAGGAATTACCATCAATGCTGCTCATGTTGCCTTACAACAAAATAATTCCCGAAGCTGCCACTGCAAAACGCTAATATAAATACTCTGAGAAAAACGTTCATCACCAGTCG